>CABEEJ010000979.1:0-193317 GCA_901482245.1 Timema douglasi | reverse complement strand
GAAATATCTTATTTAAGCAACTGGTATCAGGTTAAGATTTAAACCTCACGTTCATTAACAATCATGTCTATTGCAATTATTCCTTAGACCTTGTGACCACCGATGCAAGGTATTATATATTTGATGTTTTTCTTTCTCTATAGATATTTTTGGAGTAATTAGCGCTTAGTTGTGTAATTAGCTGGCATTAATTGATTATTATATTCAAGGAAGCTTTAGCTTTTTCAGATAAATATCAAGCTACTAAGTAAAAATTTCACTAACATCCGCGATGCAAATATGTTTTGTCACTTCGACAAGTGATGTAAATTAAATTTATTGGTCAAAATCACCAAACTCATTTGCGAAGCGTATAAGCACTTGAATAAGACATTATCTTTATACCAACCATTTCAATTGTCAGAAAAGTCCAAAGCTATCTTTAAATTATTATAGCTACAGTCCAATTTTTAAAAAGAACCTTTTATAAAATACTTTTTTTTTCTGTAAACATTGATAACATTTATTTTATCATTATTGTTATTTTATTGGTAGTTATAATATTTGTCAAAAGTTACTGTTGTGGATAACACGATTTAATGTATTTATGTTAAATTAGATCTAGTAAATTCTATAGTTGTCAAAAAAGGCCCTACCTACTAATATTGGACTTACATTTGATTCAGAATAACGCACAGATTAGATCGCAGGGACATAAACCAAAGTGTATCAGACGAAAATGAACATTATCCGAAGCATATCGTCTTAAAGATCATAATCACGATGCGTGTTGGTATTTAAAACTGTGTGATGTAGTTTTTATTAACTGTGGTATCTTACTATCCCTTTGGGGTATCCACATTTAATCACACTAAGGTGTAGGGATAAGCACGAAAAGATTTAGAGGAGATATAACCAAATTTTTATGGAAGAAGAATAGCAAACCATTCAGGAAGGAAAAAAAACACACCAGGATATTCGATAGGGAATAAAGCCCCGAACTCAGAGGACCAAACTAGAAGAGTGTGACGTCTAATCCACGTGCCCACCAATGCACGTGCCCATCATTTAAAATGTTTTCCAACTACTTAAATATTTACACAAATTCTATATATTTCTACGGGTCGACTTAATACTGAAGGGTCATTAATTTGTAGCTATTAATCTCGCCACTGTTTTTAATGTTTGGTTCCCTTCAACATATTCATTGCCGTTAATTAAAAAATGAATCACGTCCCAAACAGAAAACACGCTCGTGTTAATGTTGCAGACATTTTTAATTTACTTATAATTACAGCCGACCAATTTTTGTGTGATTTAATAAAGACTTTTTTAAAAAAGATTGATAGTGAAAATAAAATACCACAGCTTAATTCACTATGTTACTTTTTTTTACAGCTGCTTACTGTCAATTAGGGAATGCCCTCAGCTTACTGTATTCATGATTTATAAGCTAAATTTTAAGGTGAGAGAGTAGGGAACATGAATTAAAAACAGTATTTTTTGCAGATCTTAAATAAAAAAAGTTATTGGTTAAAAATTTTTAATAATTATCCAATATAAACAAAAGAGTTTGTCTTCACATTGTGACATCAACAATCCGACACCTTAGCTAGGTCGGTAGCTTCTGTGTACTGAGATAAGGAGCTTGGGTTTGATTCCCGGCATGGTGAAATATGGGCTTACGCATTCACATTGATAAATTATTAACGCCCAGGTATTGGATTTTGTGCCTGTCCTAGTATTAAGTTAAATTATAAGGCTGATGAAAATACGACACAGGATAAGCTGGGTGGTAGTGAAAAATATATAACTTGAATTAAAAACTGGCCCAGACCACAGTCTGGAAACAGTAATGGATGTAAAAAAAAAAATTATAATTATAATTATTAGCACCGCGTCTTACTACCCGTTCGGTTTATACGCACTTACACTAATGTGTAATAGTAGGATTATTATGAGATGAAATGGAGGACCTACAGTTTACGTGGAATCCGAACCACGGTAGAGGTTTGGCATTACACACATTCATAATTTGTGATTAATACACGTTTTGTCCGAGGTGAAGGAAGGGTTTGACAATCAGATAAATCTGTGCTTGGACCGAGGATTGAACCCCGGACCCTAGCACATAAGTCTGACACCTTACCCCTAGACCATCAGGCCACCTAAAAATTTTTTATTAATAATTGTGATATTAACCGGTTTATTTTATTTCAGCACCGCGTCTTACTATCCGTTCGGATTATACGCTGTCAACAGTTCTTGAATGTCTGTCAAGGGTGTGATGAAATTTGAGGAAAATTTTTATCTTAATTTAAAAATGTTCTTCATCTAATGATCATGAGATATTCAATAATTGTTGATATCACCACGTGAAGAAAATTAATCTTTTATGTATGTACTGAAGAAATATTTTATTTCTTTTGAGAAAAAGTTTGTCTGTAAAAAATTCAAAAGCGCTGCCCTTAATTCACGTTTCCTATATTTCCACCTAAATAAAATGCCACAACAATCATACGAAATGAATAGATAAAACCAAAAAAATCACTAATTGAGCTCAATTCGGCCTTATGGATCAACTTTTGGATTTCAAACGACTTCACCAAACCTGACAATATATTTATATGTAATTTATACAAACTGAATAAAAAGATGGTATACGCAGTTATCTCCTCTCACATCGGTGGAAGCGTGGACTAAGGCGTCAATCTCACAATAGACTGGATGGCCGATGCCAGGGAAATCGGGGTTCAAATCCCAATTGCTTTTACCTGAGTGTTTTTCTTACGTAGATTGTTGATCACACTCCCTCACCACAAATGTGGGAACAATCTACTAACATTCTACTTGTTTTTCAACTAGTGTAAAAATAACAATCGAACACAGCTATTGCTTAGCCACTAAGCTGTCCAAGATTCGCACCCCGCTTAAAGTCATTCTTCATTAATAAAAATAATGTCATCTCTACTTTGTCAGTATATGGATAGCCAGGACGGTTAGTATCACTGCTCGTTTGGGTTATACGCCTATTTACTAATTACACTAATATGTTAGAGATTATGAAGATTTGTTTAGAGTAAGTGCACCCACATTTTCGTGGAGGGAGGGTGGAAAACCATATAGAAAGAACCACCCTTGGTGTACCCAACCGGGATCAAACCCCGATCTCCCCGTCTTCAGCAAATTAGTCCAAAACGAGAGTGGCGCGTTAGACCATGTGACCACAGATGAGGGTATTTAATAGTTAACATACTTTTTAACACATTTATTGCTACCTAGTTTTATGGTCAAATGGTCTAAGGCATCAATCACTCTCACATTACACTTGACTGTTGATGAGGGGGATATTAGGGTTGAAATTCTGGTGGGTGTACTTGGGATGTTTCTTTGTATTAATTTCTCACTCTACCTCTCTGCAAATTCGGGTCCACCTTTTCTAAATTATACCTTCCTCATCCTTAACACATTAACGTAATTAATGTAATAGGGTATACAACTCTAACGGGTAGCAAGACGTGAGGAAAATCAAACACACATTTAAATGGATTTCTTGACGCGTTAGTAATGAAGATGATAAGTTTTCTCTTTTTTTTATTTATTTAATGTGTTTTGCGTGCACTTTCTAAACCAACTCGTTATATTAGCACACAATTTATAAACTAACTTAAATCTAGAACAGACACAACACCCAGGGCCCGGCTGTCAATTCATCACTGTGAAAGGGTAATCTTACTTTTTCACCAATTATCAAAGTTTCAGCCAAGCCGGGCGTCAAACTCAGTTCCCTTATCTTGATCGACAGATACGCTACCGACTGTGTTATTGTGCCAGACAGTGATATATAGAGGAAATTAACCCGAGTTTACGTGGGCATGGGACGGGAAAACGCAGGGATAAACCAAATGCTGTAAACAAAACCACCCAGTGGCCCCGACTGAGATTCGAACCTCCACTTCTCCGTCAACAGAGACCCTCTACAATAGAGTCTAGCGTCTTAAGCCACGTAACACTATTCACGCAAATATTATCTAAAAATATCTACCTTCCCACAGAATTATTGTGGTGTTAACTAGTTTTATATGATTTTTGTCATAATAATCTATATTCACTTTCCAATTTAAAAATTATTATAAAAATAGATTTACATACTACTACTAAAAAAATAAAATAAGTTAACCTTTCTTCATGGAAGAGAATGAAAAATTAAATTGAATCTTAGTATTTAATTTTCCGCTAATGAGACTTAGAAAACATTAAAAACCGTCTTCTTGTTAACACTGTAGCTGGAACTTTATATCCCCCAAGACATAATTATTCATCTTACTATGAGGCGAGTCTTGGGTTCCAAGATGATTCGAGACAGTTTTAATTTAATTCAATCATAATTAAGTGCTTTGTGTGAGGTGAAATCGCTTTAGTTAGAGCTACCCACAATTCCTCTTATGGGCGTGTCACGTTATAAGTTAAGACAAAGGAACCTCCATCATTGTCCCATTGTGAACCATTCATGGCGTGGAACGAATTTTAACCAGAAAAGCACCTTCTAGCATCAATATATTTAGAATACACAATTTGAAAGATCACCTAAGTTTTCCTCGTATTAAATAATTTTTCTCGTTAATCCATTAATGTGCCAAATGCCATACTTGGGTTCAAAACGGTGCAAATCAAAAATTTTAAATTGTCATTAAAAATAATTTGGGGTGGGGGGAGCTACACTTAACTTGCACTCCCCCTTCCCCAAACCAAAACAGTCATACCATCTTCAGGGTTGGGCTTCAAAAACGTATTACTTGGGGCAAAAACTGTGCTAAATAGGTGAAAAATGTAATACTTGGGTGCATAATGTAATGCTTGAGTGCAAAATAGTGGTAAATTTACAATTTAATTCAGATGGGGTTGCGAAGTCAACTTAAGTGATCTCAGTTATAGAGATTTGAGACCGATATTAGTTCTTATTTAAAAGGTTCAAATATTGTTCTCAGTCAATAGTGCATCTATCTGGGGAACTAAGGAGCCATTGTTTGATTACCTGGATGCACTAAAAGTGTATCATTAGTGAAATCTTGATTTCTCCTATTTCAAAAGTAAATTGATAATAATATGACTATGTGGTGTGTTTGTTCTAGAATTTAGTTATTTTAAAGTTGAGTGAAGATTATATAAATTTGTTCGTAACGTTCGGGTTAAAATACTCATATTAAAATAACAAATAAAAGAATACAATTTATACTAAAATAAAAACCGCATTGGTGGCCCCGTGGTCTAATTTAGGTGCTACTCTCACAATAGACTCGACTGCCGAAGACGAGGAAATAGTGGTTCAATCCCAGTTGGATGTACTGAGGGTGGTATTCCATTAATGGTGTTCCACTCTCCCTCGAAGCGAATAAATGTACACTTCCTCTAAACTCAACCTTCAAAATCTCTAACACATTAATGTAATTAGTATATAGACGTATAACCAGAACGTGTAGTAAAACGCAGTGCAAAATAATATATATTAAGCTAAGGTCTACTCCAATCCTTCATTACATTTTTATTTATATATATTAATCGACCAATAATAATGGTTAAAATAAAAAATATATTTACTTTTGATGGAAAAAAGAAAGATTATATTTTGGTAAATTAGAGTAAACATATTAATAAACCCATGGTGTTATATATACTTAATTAACTTTGAAACACAAAATATTAAATGGGTATTATCAATAAAATATATGGCACGCCTTAAGTATATACATCTTAGTATCTACGTTGGTAGAGTGTGTGTATTCTAAGCTAAGAGTCCATGTATACATTTCATGCATGACTAAAAATATAACATCCACGAAATTGATGTTTTGCTGTTTCACAGTAATAAAGTATCGGTCAGGATAGTAAGTTTTTGTCTTTTATATAACTATATTTTGTATTCGTGTAGTAGGCTGGTAAATTAAGTCAGGTTAAATACCCATTATCAAATAATAAAAAGGGTATACATTTTAGAAAAATGTTCACTCACAATTTTACAAAATAAAATAAATCAATTTGAATTGATTACTTTTGAATGAAATTTTCTCTCTTATGAATGTAGCCAAGTAAAATATATGTTCTGAAGTGTAAAACATCTTTTGATTAATAGTTCATTAAAAAAAGTCTATCTTTAAGAAATAGTTTTCACAAAAACATAATTTGTCAAAGATCTGCACAAAATTACTCCATTCTTATTTTATCCACTTCCAAAAAGATCTGTAGAATATTTTTTTTATAAACTCTATAGTAAACTAATAAAACTTGAAAAAAGTACAGTATTGAACCTAAGCTTAATAAAAGTAGTCATTGTTCAGAAAAGTTCAGAAATATTTTCTTTCCCCCGTTGATGGGTCACAAAAAAAGCAGAAAAGTTTTCCAGATAGTGTTTTGTATGAACTTTTTTTTTAACAACACAGTAATTGCTTCAGGATGTTTGACCCGTCTTAAAACTTTTAAAAGAGCATTTTCATTTTATACACAGCACAGCTAGGGAGGGGGGTAAAGGAAGGGAGAGGATATTTTGAAAGCCTAATTTGAAAGTTTTGAGGGGCAGTCCTATTTTATTTTAAATTTATCGGTTAATTAATAGGTATAGACTTATATACATTAATTTAAAGTCTATAATACAATATATTTAATCATTAAATATATATTAGCTATGCGAGAATATTATTTACAAGCCCACGTGGACTAATCGTAAAGCTCACTTAGTTTGATTTTGCGGTGACAGGGAGGTTGGATTTTAAATTCAAAACATGTTCTTAGAAATGCTTTCTCAAATATTTTCTCTTTCTCTCTTGCTTTCCACGCAAATATGTGTACATTTTTTCCAAATTATGACTTCTTAATCCTTACCCTATAAAAGTATTTAAATATGGCATTTAGACGTAGTGAAAATAAATTATCTACAACTGTGTTTCCTAGCGTATGTCAGTACACCGTTCTCTGCACTACTTCGCATGAAACTGATTATCTATAGAATTAACGTCCAATAGACTATACCTATGCTTCCCAAACTTTCACCAGCTGCACAACCTTTTAAGGACCATGACCTAACAAACGTATACCTCCAATCTCTTTTTTTGAAAATAAAAACCTATCTTGCAACGTATAAACGGTCGTTTCGGATTTTAACAAATCTTTATTGGTAATCTATGTAAAGACGTAAAAGAGAGGAAAAAATACTTTAAAAGTACATGGCATCGAATCGAAATTGAAATCTTAATTTGTTTGTTTATCGGACTTACAATTGTAAAACCTCATTTTATGGCCATTAAAAGTCTGTGGTACGTCGCTTACTCTTTGAAACACTTCGCGTAATCCCGGGGGTATAAGTACACTCCAGCTAACCTGGAATGTAGCAGTCTTACCTTGACGGATTACCCTATGAGAATGACCCTATATTATAAGCTATACCATTGTGGAATAATGAAAGGTGTGCTTGATACCTTATAGATTAAACTAAGAGTACCTCCACTCGCGTCGTTAGTAGGGCTGACATGGAGGAAACATACCCTAAATGATCCGCTAGAATGACACAATATTAGTACCGTGAAATAAACAATGAAATGATTTATTGAGAAAATTGTCCATATTTAAAGCAATGCCTAATTTATTAAGGGATTGTTTTGTGTGACTTGTACAGAGTGGTCCAATTAAAGCGAACCCTTTTCCAAATGAAATATAATATCTTACAATGGACAAAATATTAATTTAAAAAGTTCATACATTTCTTAAAACCTTTGGAAATGTATTTACTTACGCTTTGGCATTAGGAAATCTAGAGTTCATTGCCGCACTTAAACAAGTACGCCACGCATCCCTATCTTGAGCTAGTTCTATCCAGTCCACCTTATTAACCCCATTTATTTCAGGTCCACTCTAATGTTATCCTCCCATCTGCGTATAGGTCTTCCCAATAGTCTCTTCCTATTGAGTTTACCAGTCAATACCCTGATCACGACCTATATATAGTGTCACCCAAATGTGATCCGTCATTCGCAATGGACATTTGAACTCACTAACGAGAGCTGTACACGACCCTGCAAAATCAAACCTGGTGAAATGGCATCAACCTCTTGGTGAATTCTGGCCTTCAGGTTTCAATATCTTTGAGTCGATGAGAAAAAACCTCTTTCAAATATTCCTATGAGAATTAATCGGAGGCTGTTTAATCCGGTGACCACGAAGGTCATGGAACGTCATACAACTGGAAAATGATTTGTCCTGTGAAGAATCTGCGCAGTGTTTCCATGCCATGACACGGCTCATCACACCATGGAAGCACTGCTCAGGTCTTACCTAATTAACGACACGAACGTAACGTTACCCAATTATCCATGGTCATGTGACCATCTGATCTATGTTGGGAGATAATCTAGCCCCTTTCACAATTTCACACATTGTCTTACTACCTGTACTGTCCGGACTGTCAGCGTATTCACAATAATGGGATGAAGATGAGAAAGGAAGAATTTAATGTACCCACACTTTAATGGAGGAGAAATGTAAAACCTTTAAAGAACATTAACCCCTAGAGATCCGGCTGGTACTTTGAAACCAACCTCCTTGTCACCGGTGAAACATACCAAAATAGGTGCACACCTTAGCCCACGTGCTCACCAATGAGGGTTAGTTACGTCTAAAAAAATGTATTTACTGTTACTAGGCCTAGTTATAACGGGATTGTTAATTGAATTTCCTCCCATAAAAAATAAAAAATAAAATGACATATTTATTTGAATAGGAAAATTTCATTTCACCAATGATACGTTGTTTGACCAAATCAGTAATCGAACATGACAACACTTAACCATTAAGTAGACGCACTGCCACCTCACATAGGGATTCCGATTTAAAAATTATTTACAGGGTGCATTGGCGGTCTAAGTTCACTGACAAAAGTCATAAGACAGAACACCCAAAACATTTATCTAAATCTAATATATATTCATACGTAAATTAATGTTATCTACAGTTGCCACTTTCGATTGATAAATACCAATACAGTACCTATAGAATAACATTAATAATACAATATAGTAAAATGTTATATTTTTTACCGCAAAAATACATGTTTGTATTTTATAAAAGGCTTTTCCGATGAAGAATGGACTGTACGTCGTTTCAGTAGGAAAATAATATAACAGTATCATTAGCAAAGGAAATAGCCTGCAAGCATCTTCTCTAATGAGATTATGGATTGTAGTTCCAAGCCATGTTCCGCCTCCTCTTGCTGGGAGGATGGTCACAGTTAATATTAAACACTGGTTCATTATCCATGAGACAAAACAACCTCTACGAATACTGTTTAAAATTCTCTTAGTTATTGTTTTCTTAGGATGTAACGATATATATATATATTTTAAAGTGTCCCCTCAAAGACTGGTGCTTAATTTAGCCTCACACAAGTTCACACGACGTTTCTTTCAAATATTAGATTTATTATTATTATTATTATTATTATTATTATTAGCACTTAGGCTAAAGTGTAATGGTAGGGTGATTGTGAGATTGAAATGAAGGACCTACAGTTTAACGTGGAATCCGAACCACGGTGGAGGCCTGGCATTCCCCACATTCACAAGTTGTGATTAATAAACGTCTTTTCATAGGTGAAGGAAGGGTTTGGTAATCAGATAAATCTGTGCCGGGAGAGTATTGAACCCCGTATCCCCAGCACCTTACCCCTAAACCACCAGGTCACCTTCAAATATTAGAGAATACGCTAGTAAATAAAAATATAACAAACGTTATTTATGTTTTAATTAAGTGCCAGAAACGTATCTATATTAATCAAATGAAGATTTTGTTTGTTTGTTACGAGAATTGTGCAATATTTACTACAAGTAGAGGTAAGGGATTTAAAAAATTAGTAGCCTCTGTGGTACGAACATTTGCACCTCGAAGCCGGAATATAATTTATTTTTATTAAAATATTTTAATTAGTTAAAAACCGGATTGTAAGAATATAAGTCCATAAACACTTTCTCCCAGGAAACGCTGGGTATTCAGATGGTCATATTAATCATAACTTTTTTTTTATAAATTAAGGTATTGAGTAAACAATTGGTGATGTGGTTTCCCACCCTCTCATCAAGTGCATGTTTGTGCATTTCTATGTATTCAACCAAATTAGAGTAACTAACTCCCTAATTTAGAGTATATAAAATTTATAAGAAAAACAACTTCCAAATTCCCCGCATCGATGGACACATGGCTAAGGTGTCACTCTGTCAATAGACTGGATATCGGCAATCGGATTTTCACAGGAAGCTCGTTATTGGAAGACTGGTAACTTATTTTGTCACAGTGGTGGGAACAAAATATTATAGCTTTATTTACACGCTTATATACATAGCTAATCCCACCATCCCTTACGGTTTAGGCAATGAACTGTTCATGTAGCACAACAAACAAACAGCTTCGTACTTAATCCATCCTCACTGACTTCCTCCACACATTCCTATCCTTTCATACTTCCTTTGCTTCAACATCATCCGTACACCGAGTCATACATATTATTTTATCCTTAAGACTTTTAATGTTCATCTTTTCCACACATTCGCCTACAAGCATTATCCATGTCTTACATGGTTTACCCCCTTCCTTTTGCTCCACCTACTCTACCTCTATATATTTGCTTCGTCACTCAATACACACTCATCCTCTCAACATGCCCAAGCCGACGAAAGAAGCTTCTTTCACATTGAACTATTGGAATCCCTTTTAAACCGCGCTCCTTCAGCACCCATTCATTAGTGACTCTGTCCATACGAGTTTTACTCCTTCAGCACCCATTCATTAGTGACTCTGTCCATACGAGTTTTACTCCTTCAGCACCCATTCATTAGTGACTCTGTCCGTACGAGTTTTACTCCTTCAACACTCATTCATTACTGATTCTGTCCATACGAGTTTTACTCCTTCAGCACTCATTCATTAGTGACTCTGTCCATACGAGTTTTACTCCTTCAACACTCATTCATTAATGATTTTGTCCATACGAGTTTTACTCCTTCAGCACTCATTCATTAGTGACTCTGTCCATACGAGTTTTACTCCTTCGACACCCATTCATTACTGATTCTGTCCATACGAGTTTTACTCCTTCAGCACTCATTCATTACTGACTCTGTCCATACGAGTTTTAATCCTTCAGCACCCATTCATTAAAGTATCTGTCTATTCAAGTTTTACCCCATCAGCACCCATTCATTAATGACCCTGTCCTTACGAGTTTTTCCACATACATATCTTAGATATCTCGTTCCAGCCGCATTCACCTTGCTCTTGTGTTTCTTGGTCCATTTGATTAAGATAAATTAAACCGTAATCCGGGAAATTATTAAGTAATCCATGAATAAGAAGAAGTATTATTGGAATATATATATAAAAAGAAACAGAGTTTAGCAATGAGGATACCAGGGCTAAAATCCTGATAAAGTGTACTTAGGGTGATTTTTCATAAACGGTTATATACTTTACGGTTTTATTTAGTTTTCTTCCTGCTTCACATATACTATGTGTTTTTAGTAAATGTCTCCACTCTTAGGTAAATTAGCGAGAAAGTAGCGATAAATTATGTGTGATGCAACGTGATTTTTTGTTTTTATTTTCAGTTATTTTTTCCCCTTTCTCAGATAATTTCTGTCAGGTCTCGCAACGAGGTCAACCAGTGAGCAAATAGTTCTGTCCACGGTCATGAAAGGACATCTTACAAAAATGCTTTTTCCGTTAAAAAATTATAGAATGGTTGGAGTAAAAATAAATTAAAATATATGTATAAAAGCAAAATAAATGTCCCGGGTACACTTAGGGTTAGGTGGTCACGGGTTCAAACCTAACCGAGGTCTACGACTTTTTACCGAGCGAATAAAATCTATAACACATCTTCCCTCCGAGGAGAAGTAAAAACCTTTGGTCCTATGTCGATTGTGGCATGTAAAAAACCCCTGGAATGTATATGATATACCATTCCGACAACATTTTAGGAATTTTCTCGCTCGTTCAAAGAAATCCAGCACAAAGAGCAATGGGAAACTACCGCACTCTCAGTACTTCCCTAGTACACGTGATTTCTCCCACATGGTGCTGGTGGGTGATGATAACCAGCCACAGGGTTGGGTGCATAAGCTGCTCCAGATATATATAAAAAACACAAGGAGTAATCTTTACGTTTGTAGACTCACTATTAGTTTTAATGAAAAATTACCATTAAATATATTTACATACTCCAACAAATTAAATATATTTTTGAATACTACAATAATATTATGATAAAAATATCGATAACTTTGTAATAATCTAAATTTAATGCAAACGTATGTTTGGACTTTTGTTTTCAGTATTATCTGCTGTCGGTTTTTGCTAAACACTCACTCTATGGGATTAAATGTTGAATTCCAAAGAATTTATTATATTTATCTTTAATAACATAAAATAAATGTACTACGAAATGTTTGTAATTATATTTTAATCTCAGAAAATTTAACTTATATATTTTTTTACCAAATATTACAATTATTTTTATTTCAACTATCTGACAAGGTAGTATTAAGGAGTTCACTACAATTAAAATGTATCAAAAACTAACCAATTATGTGCTATATTAACGGAAAAAACAGCACTGAAAAAATTCATTAGGGGCTATATCTGATATTTTATTAAATACATTTAAAATAACAATTTTACTCGCTTAGGTGGCTACAAGGTCTAAGGCGTACTCTTGCAACAGACTAGACAGTCAATGACGGGGAGATTGAGGTTCAAATCTTGATCGGGTATACTAGGGATGGTTTTTACAAAACGGTTTTACACTCTTCCTCCATACTGGTACACTCCCTATAAATATGATTTTCCTTATCTCTAAGAGCATTAGCGTAATTAGTACATAAGCGTCTAACTCAAACGGTGGAGATTTGAAAAAATTATTTTATCCAAGATAAGCCTAAATAGTCTACGGTAATAAAAAATAATTACAAATAATATGAGTTCATTATTTTTCTTTTTTAGTATTCTTAATTTATGCTTTTTGTTTTATTTTAAAATAATTAATGAATTTAACAAATAGGCCATTTCTGTTGGAGGTATTTACTAGAAATGGCTGTGTATTTTAAATTGATTTTACATTTATTTTTAAAGTTTAATAATTTAGAATCAGTGAAACATAACAAATTAATCCAAAAATATGGTTTGAATTATAGAAATGTTGTTTGCTTTTGCCAACATGATTAATTAGATAAATGGAATGGAATATATATACAAGTATGCATCCACATGGCCCATAAAAAATTAATCCCAATGGTTGAATTTGATTTGAAATAATTTTGAAATTGTAGTATGTAGGGGATATTCTGATAAATATTAATGGTAAATTTTAATTGAAGAATTATTGCTCCTTGTATTCATTTAAATGTAACCTTAAAATATTAGGACCTCTCCAAATAATGTTCAGGAATTTCCATATCAAAACCGGAGAATACGGGAATGGTGGGAGAGTGATTTTTAATGTACAATGAACAGCACTTAAATAGCTACGAGTACAATATTGGAATACCGAAACATTTAGATCGATGCTACTTGTGGAATATGAAGAGTATGAAACTGCCAACTGATTAATGAAATAAATAGTTTATATTTGTTTATAAAATTGATTGACTTTAGTTTAAAAAATATGTAATTGAAGTCTAATTTTGCTATTCAATGTTCAATGCAAATTACTTTACTCATAATATAGATCTTCTTTAAGCAATATAGAATTATTAAAATAGAAATTAAATCAGAAAATAAATTTGAAATTTAATCAAATAAAATGTTTTAAATCAGGTAAATTTGGTTTTAAATGAGATATTTAGTAGTTTTTTCCCTAGGGCTAGCTATTTAATCACAGTTTTTAATATATCTGTTTTTAAAATATAAACACTTTTTTATCTTTAAAAGTCAGTTTAATTTTATGGAGTTTAAATTTCAGACCTTTATGAATGGACATTCATGTCGTCTATTTATTTTTACCACATCTTACTACCCATTCGTGATATCCACATTTGAATACAATAGTAGATTAAAGGTGAGTAATATAGAAATATTTATAGAAAGAATATACCCGCGTTTGCATGGAAGAGAGGCGGGAAATTATTTATGAAAAAACATCCTACACCTTGTTGGTACTCGATCCCCGACCTCTACGGCACCATCAAACCAGACTGGATGAGCCTGATGTTTAGTACGCGAGCCTATTAATGCGAGTATCATGTTTTAAAGAGATTTGAGCATACTCTTCTCTTCTATTTCATTTCTGAAGAGAGACACTAGTTGAAATTATAGCCACCACATGGTTGTAGATTGTACTCGGGGCTTAGTATCACCACGGGAATAAAATGGGGCTAGCCATCGACGGAAGAAGGAACTGTTGAAAGAAGAAGAACAGACGGAATGTTTTATTTTTAAAGAGTAGACTAGTAAAAAAAGAGAAAATAAAATCTAGAATACAATGTAGAATGACAATAGGAAACTATAATACACTTTACTACAACAATAATAAAGAGGTAAAATATAAATAAATTTAATAAGAATTATCGAAATAATGTAAATTATATGATTTTCGAATTAGGTAAAATGAACTAAGTTTACCATTTCATTTAATATATCCACAAACATCCTTGAGGAAATAATATTTAACGTTCTACTAATACGGCTGTATATATAATTGATCCAAATAAAAACATTTCACATCTCCAGATTATATATATATATATATATATATATAATTAGCAAATTTCTAACGTTGCCTATGGTAGGTAAGATTTATGAAAGGTCTTTTATCCTATCAAGATCCTACTATACAGTAGAGTTCTGACAGGGGAAATGGCCTTTTAGAAACCCCTTCCTGTCATAAATAGAGTATAAGTTAATTTAGTGGTTTTGTGAAATTTCTTTGAATTAAAGGTGATATGCTTCCTTGATGATAAATTCTAAAAAGAAAACGAATCTCTTCTATATTCAACGTTACGTATACTGATTGCGAGCAGTTATTGCCCAAACGGATAGTAGCATGGCTCAAGATGGGAGTGTGAGGTAAGCGACAAAAGATCGTTCAGTGCTTTTGCAGTTTTTATAGACAAACCTTTTTTTCCCCTACAAAATAATAAAAGGTTTCTTCAGTAGAAACATAGAGTTTAATTTTATTCACATCTGTGAACACATACTAATACCATTAACCTGTGAATAAAGCTTTGACGTACAACGCCGGGATAAAAAAAAAACTGTTCGCGCATGTGTGTATAACAAGTTGCATAGAAGATAGGTGTATGGCATTGTACATGTAATAATGGCAAGCACTTTCTGTTATATAAGACCGTTAACGATGACCCTAAGAACGTATTCGCATTTCTAGATGGTCTGGTGTGTGGTTTACTATTAGTTGTGGTATGTTCTGCTGCCGTACTCCAAGATGTCGAGGTATGTAGTGCCGTGCACCTAGCTACTATGCAACCTGTTATACACGCATGCTTGAACAGCCTTGCTATCCCGGCGTTGTACGCCGAAACTATATACACAATTTAATAATATTATCAGAGCTTTTAGGATGTAATGGTATAGAGATTTTGTATTACTTTTAATTCAAATAAGCTATATGTTCAGTTTGGGCTGTGAGCTTACGAACACACTGTATATATAGACTATATATATCCTATGTATACATATTTATTTTATATATGTATCTACAAATTTAAAAATCACACAAGATGTTCATACGCAGGTTTTCCTAAGTACTGTGTATAAAATTTATAATTTTAAATATTTATATTCCTTGGTTTTGGAGCTAGTCAACTCAGTGGTCACGCAATTAGAGTCATCAGGCTCGCAGTATTTGTAAAATGTTCTAACTATGGTGAACCCAAGTACGTAAGCTCTTGTTAAGTTTTAGTTTTCCATACCTTGGTGTTTATCTATACGAATCAGAGGCCACGTAGTGTAAGGCATCAGGCTCACAATTAATGTAAAACATTAAAAAAAATAAAGGGTTAGGTTTACATAATTATATATGTACCAAGTTTAATCTTTGTATTTTACTTCATTTTTGATATTCCTAAACTATTGTTTTAGTGGTATAAGGCATCAAACGTACCATAAATAAATATATTGGTTCATAATTTAGAAGAAAAATGTTTTAGATGCACATATTTAGGTTTCGACTGATAGGTATACAATGTTTCAGCTTTCTAGGTTACTTGGTTTGGGATATTTTAAAAAGATGTCAAGTTTGCAGCGTTAACATACACACACAAATATATTATTTTATTCATACGATTCTTATGCACTTTGTTATTCTGTAGTTTCAGCTATTTTCTAAATGGAAGATGTCTTTGCCTGAATAAATAATTATTTATGTAAATGTAATTCAAATAAAGATGTCTACAAGACCTGTGCAATTTGTATGAAAACAGAACAACGATCAAAATTATAATGGAAATAGAGTGAATAATATGTATTTCTCCTGTCTTTTCTCAATGGATTTGAAGTTGAATTATCTCTTATATTTTCTTCTTGGAATTGCTTTTCTTGGTGATGATGCTAGATAAGAAAATACAAATGAATACCAAATTCAATAAATAGTATTATCAATAAAAAATAATGGTTGTTCACGTGACTTAATATATCATTCTTGAAATAGAGATACACTTATTAATATGATAAACAAGAGGTGCATCCTCAACTTTCCCTAAACATGTATGCCAAATTAAAGCTTTCTATGTGTCTTGGTTTTGGAACTATTGCGTCTGTGCACACAAAATAACAAAAATACTCATTAAATTTTATTTATACAACTGCGTTCTCGCACATCTTTTTCGTCAAGCAGTAATTTTCTTGTCTTAATATTTTGTGGGCTTCTGAGTTGTATAACTAAAGACGTATCTATTCGCTAGTCACGTGGTTTAAGATGCCACTCTTGCAATATTTTAGAGACTGCCAATTACGAGGAGATCGTGGTTAGATCCCGGTCGTGTGTACTCAGGTTTATTTTCCTACATGGTATCCCACTTTCTCCCTCTCTCTCATCCCCTCTCTCTCATCCCCTCTCTCTTTCTCTCTTTCTCCCCACGCAAATGCGTGTATACTTCCTTTAAATTAAAACTTCCTCATCCCTAACCAACTATCGTAATTAGTACGTAAGCGTATAAACAGAATGGGTAGTAAGACACAGGGCTAAATAAAATAATAAAATAAACTAAAGATGTATAGCGAGGTTAAGTTTCTTTTTTAATAACACATCATTGGAATTTGTATCATAAAGGGAGAAATACTACATTTAAGCACAATTTTGAATATATGACTTTGGTAAGTTATTATTTTAAGTAAATTTAACTAGCCTATGCCTTTTAGTGTTAAAATATCTATTTGTTGGTATATTCAGAATATAACGCCCATATCGATCATGAACTAATACTCTCAGAAGGGGTGACTTCAGTCAAAACCGGGTGACTTGACACATCAAATTTAAAATCAAATAAATTAAATGTCACACACACACACACGCACACGTGCACACAAACACAAGCATACACACACGCACACGCACGCATACACATACACACACACACAACATCTTTGTATGTAAAATTTATATTAAGTGAAAAGCTACCCTCGAATCATTTGTTGGGACATTTTGGTTAGCGCTCTTACTTGATTGAGTTTTGTGTGATGTCAACTGTAAAGAGAAAAGGCATTGTGAACTCCCATTTACCCCCAACCTCAACCCCCTACCCTCTTCTTTAGACTATTCTGACTAGGGGTATGGGACCTGAAGGAGTTTAAATTGTTAACTAATTCATACGGTGTCGTGAAGTTAACTGGGTCATGGAAGGCACCTAAGAGACTCTGCTTTAAAATACATCGTTTATTGGTCAAAGTATCTTCAGCAACTTAATACTGTTATATCTCTCTAAAAAATATCCATCGCATTGTCACTAACCACTCTAATCAGTAAAAGGATAAAAAGTGTTAGATCTAACCTCAACATATCCTCTATTTATACAAATATTAAATATATAATTGTACATAATTTTATTACAACAATTAAATATGTGTCATTTATCTATAAAAATATAAGAAACTGACCAGGATCTAGCCTGTAAGCAGTAGTGGATGGATGTATATATACAAATATTAAATAGGTACACTCTAACATTTATTTCTTATTCACTTACTCAAACTATGGAATTAGGCACTTGACAATTTATTACCGCACTCGCAAAAGTACGCCACTTATCCATATCATAAGTTGGTTATATCCAGTCCAACTCATTGTAACTTATCCCAATATTGAGCTAGTTATATCCAGTCAAACTCATTACACCTTATCCCAATCTTGAGCTAGTTATATCCAGTACAACTCATTATACCTTATCGGGTGACCTGGCTGTCTAGGGGTTAGGTGTCAGACTTCTGTGCTGGCGGCCGGGGTTCCATCCTCGGTCCCGGCACAGATTTATCTGATTACCAAACCCTTCCTTCACCTTAGGCCTCCACCATGGTTCGGATTCAACGTTAAACTGTAGGTCCTTCATTTCATCTCACAATCACACTACCATTACACATTAGCGTACAACCCGAACTGGTAGTAAGACGCGATGCTAATAATAATATAACTTATCCCAATCTTGAGCTAGTTATATCCAGCCCAACTCATTACACCACAGCCCTATCTTGAGCTAGTTATATCCAGTCCAACACATTACACCCTATCCCAATCTTGAGCTAGTTATATCCATACCAACTCATTACACCTTATCCCAATCTTGAGCTAGTTATATCCAGCCCAACTCATTACACCTTATCCCAATCTTGAGCTGGTTATATCCAGTACAACTCATTACACCTTATCCCTATCTTGAGCTAGTTATATCCAGTCCAACTCATTACACCACAGCCCTATCTTGAGCTGGTTATATCCAGTCCAACTCATTACACCTTATCCCTATCTTGAGCTAGTTATATCCAGTACAACTCATTACACCTTATTCCTATCTTGAGCTAGTTATATCCAGTCCAACTCATTACACCTTATCCCTATCTTGAGCTAGTTATATCCAGTACAACTCGTTACAACCTATCCCTATCTTAGGCTAGTTATATCCAGTCAAACTCATTACACCTTATACCAATCTTGAGTTAGTTATATCTAGTTAAACTCATTACACCCTATCCCTATCTTGATCTAGTTCTATCTAGTCCATATCGTTACATCTTATCCCTAAATTTAGCTAGTTCTCTCCAGTCCACCTCATTACACCTTATCCCTATCTTGAGCTATTTATATCCAGCCCAACCCATTACACCTTATCCCAATCTTATGCTAGTTATATCCAGTCCAACTCAATACACCTTATCCTTATCTTGAGCTAATTATATCCAGTCCATATCATTACACAATATCCCTATTTTGAGCTAGTTATATCCAGTCCATATCATTACACAATATCCCTATTCTGAGCTAGTTATATTCAGTCCACCTCACTACACCCCATCGTTTTAAGATCTATTCTTATGTTATCTTTCCATCTCCATCTAGCTGGATCATCCCACTGGGTTTGTCAGTTAATACAATGAACATTCATTTCTACAAATATTAAATATATGTTATTACTACCAAATTCCCTGTATTTTCCAGGTTTTTAAGAAGGAATTAGAATTTTCCCAAACAGCTTGGATTGGAGAAAAGTCTATTACGATTGAATTTTTCATCAAACTAAGTGTTAACTCATGTAACTTATAAAACAAAATGATTTAAGCTTTTTGAAGAAATACATAATCTGACACTTCACAAGCCTTGTTTAAGGGGTAATCAGACACGTTTGAATCAGCGTGCCTAATTTTTCAGTCCACTTTTTCATCTATCCAAGACCTACTATTTTAAGCTTTCATTTGTCTCAATTTAAGCAATATTTCAGCATTTTTATTGAATTTTTTAAAAATTCGACGTGTTTTCTCGATTTTACCAGACACAAAATAATTCCCGGCTTTCCTCCTGGTTCTACCAATTTTCCAGGTGAGTAACAGCCTTGTCTACGTATCTACTAAAGCATTATATAATATTATGAACTGCCCCATAATCTAGTGGTCAGAATTTCTGCCTAGTAATCTGGAGATCTCGGGTTTGATTCTTGGCGTTACCATTGAAATTTTTTCCAAAGGAGAATCGTTCCCATGATTGTAATGATCTGGATAGTTGGGCTAAATTTGGTTTAAGACTTTTAATGACATCTATTATTTATTATAATGACATCGACTCATCGAGATGAAGTAGCCCCATCGTCACGGTGTCCCAACCTCAAAAGACACTTCCACTTCCAATAGACGACCAGGAATGTCTAGGCGACAGATCAAAATAGTGTATTGTGATAAGAACATATCTGTATAAATATTTACCCCGACTCACGTTCCTTTCTATACTACCTAAAGAAACCAGAATAAAGAATTTGTTCAGACTTCCTATTTCATCCCCAGTCACCGCAAGCCTCGTCTTCTTCGTGGTCGATACTGGGAAGTGTACTCTTGAGTGCATTAACCCCCTGGACCCTTTTCCAAGCAACTCATCTATTTTGTCTTCCTATTATAACTTGTTCAGTCATTGACGTTAAATTGAGCTTAGTTGTTTTTCTCAGACCAAAATCTTAAACGTTTTTTTTTTCAAAACACTTAAGAGTATATTATCTCCAACATGAAATTTTTCTGGCTGGATTAAAGTGAATGGGGACCTTATGTCAAGGTCATATAATTGGTTTGCTGTTGGCGGGGAGGTTGGAGTTTGACTACTGGTGGGTTTATTTAGAGAGGTTTTTATTTCTAAATAATTTTCCAATTATCCTCCACAAAAATGAGGGTATATTCCCACTGATATATTAGCTGAATGACTTAATTTACTTTAATTGATCAAGTTCTTTGTGATTTAAGAGTTTTCATTACCTTTAAAATAAGTTTGTTTTAGATATCTGTGCACTGCATCTTGCCACCCATCCAAACTATCTGCAAATTTTCACTAATGAAGTACGAATGAAGAGAATATAATTTAAAGGAGAATGTACTCTCATTTGCCTCAAAGAAGAGTTGGAGACTATCTCGGAAAAAACATCAAAGTACACTCGGTCTGGATTTGAACTCAAACCTCTGTTTCACCAAAAAAAATTGGTGCGTCTGAAGCCTTTTTCTGTGTATACATTTGTGCCAGTAAAACATGAAATTCGACTTTGACCTTTATTGATAATATGCCTATGTTCTTGTCCATTTCATCAATAAATTAATTTTATCTCACGTACTTTATTTACCTGTAAGTAGTTATTTAAATAATTAATATTTAAGATTAATTTAAGGGAAATAACTTAAGTATATTTAAATGTTTGATTTGTTTGCATTTGGGTCAGGTTAATAAGGCCTAGTAAAAGTTAGTTTAGACTGTATTAAATGTATGTGAGCTTCTGTCAAATTTGATAAAGTGTTGTTCTATTTAGTAGTTAAAGTAATATTAATTTGGTTAAAGTGTCGTAAGGATAGGCTGGATTTGGTCTAGTTTATTTGGATTTTTTATATTAAATACGTCATCTAAAGGTAAATTTGTAAATTAAGTATTTATTTATAAAAATTGTATTTACAACACAATAGTTATTTACAATCCAATCTTAAGAATAGAGACGAGGAGGGAAGATAATAGGAAGTGCACTTGAATTAGCATAAATGGTAGGTGTAAAAAAGTTATGGATCAAATAAGGAAAACCATCCCTATATAAACCACCCGTGAGTCTATCCCTAACCTTTTTTGTCGACAGTGATAAATTGATAAATAGCGAGTCAAACGCTTTACAACACTCGGCCCAAAGAGTGTGTTTGTAAAAAATATTATTCATAAGTAGCCTTTGTTTTTCCCTCTTTTTTGAATTTCTTTTAGCGTGAATCATATCTATAATATTGAAATATTAACGGGAGTGTTAATTATGTTGGTACAGTAGAAGATGGGGCTTAAACTAAAAGCTAAATATAGAAATGAAGATAATTTTACATAAAGCAAATGATTTAAAAAAATCGTAACGACTTGAAAACGTATTTAAAGATTTAATTTGAATTAGGATGATTTATATTATTATTAGCACCGCGTCTTACTACCCGTTCGGGTTGTACGCACTTACGCTAATGTGTAATGGTAGGGTGATTGTGAGATGGTTTGGTAATCAGATAAATCTGTGCCGGGACCGAGGATTGAACCCCGGACCCCAGCACAGAAGTCTGACACCTTACCACTAGACCACCAGGTCACCAGGATGATTTATAGAAGGTGAGATCTAAAATATTATTCCACAGTAGAAATGTCACAGAAAATAGATTAATTTAGGAAAGGGAGAAATATATTTTTGGAACTGGTTTTTTACTGTCCCTCGCAATTTTGGATTATTTACTTTTTGTATGATTATATTTATAAATGTTTATATTAATCATAGATTCATTATTAAAATAAAATCATTAATTCAAAATTAGAACTATTTTATTAAATGTTAAAAAAAATTAAAATAGGTATAGATTATATTTTAATTGACTGGGATTATTTAAAGAATGGTTTATTTATGTTAATATAGTGCTCTCCACCAATTATATTGATTTAAGAAGTCATGGAATATAGTTTTAAATTAAATAATTACACCAGAGGTTTCACTAAGTATAGGATCAAAAAACCACAGTAAAAACACAATCTAAAATTCAATCCTTATTGTCTTTGGCCGAGAAACGAACCTAATAGTTACCTTCCGGAATAAAACTGAGCACATCAGGTGTTCTATGAATATGCGCCTATCGATTTAGTTGTTATATAAATAAAAATTCAGACATGACACTAGATTTCTGAGCTGAGATTTTCAATTAATATTTATGATTTATTTAATTAATACAAATGTGAACCACTTCAGAGGTCAAATGATCTAAAAGGTTACTATTACATTATACTCGATGATGGAGATATCGGGGCTCGAATCTCGGTTGGATCTGGCGAGGGTGTTTTTGCATTAAATGTTTCTTCGCTCTTCTTCCATGTAAAAGTGGGTACATTTCTTATAAATTCCACCTTCATTTTTTTTAACCTAGGCTATATGCAAATGTACTGTACAAATTACACCAAAGCGAAGCGTTAGAGATGAAGAAGGTTGATTTTAGATTAATTGGAGCACCGACATTTGCGTGTAGCTAGTGTTAGAAGCCATCTAGGAAAAGCCACACTAAGTACATCCAACCAGGGTTTGAACCTTGATCCCTTTTTCATCGGTAGTCCAGTATATTGCAATAGGGACGGCTTAGGGATTTTAAACCATCCCACCACCAAAGCGGGGTACTCTTTCTTAAGGTGGATTTGTAAGAGCGCTATTATTATTATTATTATTATTATTATTACTATTATTATTAGCACCGCGTCTTACTACCCGTTTGGGTTATACGCACTTACGCTAATGTGTAATGGTAGGGTGATTGTGAGATGAANAGGGTGATTGTGAGATGAAATGGAGGACCTACAGTTTAACGTGGAATCCGAACCACGGTGGAGGCCTGGCATTCCTCACATTCACAAGATGTCTTGTCAGAGGTGAAGGAAGGGTTTGGTAATCAGATAAATCTGTGCCGGGACCTAGGATTGAACCCCGGCCGCCAGCATAGAAGTTTGACACCTTACCCCTAGACCGCCAGGTCACCAAGGGCTCTATTTGAATTCAGTGAATTTGCAGTTATGTAAAAACGTTAATCTAATCAAAATAAATAAAACAATTCACCACTTATAACAGAGAGTTTAATTCTATTCACATGGTGATATCAACAGTTGTTAAATATCTTTCAAGGTTGTCCTGGAATTTAGTGAAAACCTCTCCTATCTATTCTTTTAAATTTTCTCATCTAATATCACTACGATTATGACAGATATTCAAATAACTGTTCATACAAACCTGTGTATAAAATAAAACACTTTTGTTCTACTGGATCAAAATTTTATTTATTTTGGTCAGAAAACGTTTTGATATAAAAACTGCAAAAATACTCAACATTTCTAGCGTCCTCTACACTCCCAACTTAATCCAGTGGTGTATATGCGGCTGATCAAACCAAGTAATAACACGCGGCGCACAAAAATGTAATGTATGACTATCATATTTTTTTAAACTTGATTTAATCTTCCAATTATTTAAAAGGGAATAGAAGCAGATTTTGAAATATTATAAACTGTAATATACTTGTTTAAAATAACCAGATCATTCATAAACTTTATTCAAATTGGCTTGTATGAATTTATATAAAATTCCATCTTTATTCTCGTTTAAGATATTTGGTCTATGATGGAATAATATTTTAGAAGCCTAAAGAGTTGAAGTAAAACATATTTTAAAACAGTAACTCTTTAATGATAATAAGCCGACTTTAAAACAAATAATACAAATGTTCATAACTAAAATTGTTTTTAAAATGCACGTATACCTTACTTATGGAGTATTAAGGTGAGGATTAGGTTTTAAAATAATAAACAAAGGTAAATGTGTGGTTTGATTTAAAAATAAACAACTGGGATATTAAATCGAATGATCAAATAAATATATTAATTCCATGTGGTAAACAATACAATAGATATGTTATTTACAAGCTCTTCGTACTCGTAGAACTATTTTAAGCTTTAGGAAATATCAAAATTAATCTTTTGAATTCTAATACATTCATTTTCTATATAGAAATTTTAAACATTAAAACCCTCTATAATGGCTCCAAGGTTAACTCATGACATGGAGAATTAAAATTTTAACTCTAGGTATAATATTAATAACCTTATCTCAATTACGATTTACATAGCTTATAAAATACTTGATAAATTCACTAATCACATTAAACTATCTTATCTAACATTCAGAGCATACTTTCTAATTTTAATAGTCTGGAATAAATTTTTCTCGTGCCATAATTTGAATTAGGGAGTTAATATATAATATATGTATATTAATAATAATAATAATATACGTATAACAAATTATATCATGATATTAATATTATCTATGCTAAAATTTGATATATTTATGAAAAATAGTGATTCCCTTATTAAAATTAAATTTATTAAATGATTTTTACATACATATTCTATACACACGAAGCAAATATGATTAATATGTTTTAGTTTAACAATGGACCCAAAGATATCTCTTTGCCATTCATTTTAAGGGAAATATTTCAAAACCAATTTAAATTTAAAGTCAAATGTTTTGTGTTTAGCTCACTTGAAATTCCTTTATAAATGTAACATTTTTAATAAGTGCTTTTAACATCAATGTAGTTAACGATCTAATATAAGATGTAGGTATTAAAAAGGAGAGTTAAAAACCACAGTAATAAATCACTTGTTTATAGATGCTTCTAAGATTCGAACCTCGGCCTCTCATTCACCAGAAATCTAAAATATTGCGTGCTTGCCACATTCGACCATGAAACCTCTAGAACATGTTCAAAATGTAAACATCCCGTATATAGAATTTGATACCCCCTTTTCCATTAATCAAAATTAAGAGAAAACGGATAAACTGATATTGACAACGTATATTTGTTTTAAAGGTTTGGAGATCATTGACGTTGGCCAAAAGAATAGTTTTCAAATAAAATACGATTTTCCTAACGAATTTACAGCTTTTTGGTTGTGAGTCTAGTGGCTCATCTGTACAATTATTTGCTTACATCAACAGTGGAACCCTGGTTTGTGTATGGTTATGTATGTATATTTGTAAAATTTTATCTTTGGTAAGTAATAATAATTTAAGCTTTGATTAGATGGTATATTTCAACAAATATATAGAACTGTGAGAAGGGTTATTTCTATCGTTCTATGTGAAGGGATAAAATACACGTTTTGAACTAAACATCGAAAGTTAAAAAAATAAAATCTATGTAAAGCTGATGGTTCTTGACGAGTAAACCTTTAACTAGAAAGTCGAGTGAGGTCTCATTCAATAGAAATTTTACAATAAAAAGGGATATTATTATTATTACTATGATTAGCACCGCGTCTTAATACCCTTTCGGGTTATATGCACTTACGCTAATATGTGTGTGGTTGTGAGATTAAATGGAGGACCTACAGTTTAACGTGGGATCCAAACCACGGTGGAAGCCTGGCACTCCACACATTCACAAGTTGTGATTAATACACGTCTTGAATAAAAAGTGTTGAAAGTAAAATGTGTGGCAATCTGCAGCCAGCCCTCGCTTCAAAGATCCACTAGTTATAGTTTTTAGCACCACATCTACCTATAAGTTCGGGGTTTTAAGGTTATATGTTCAATAGTTAATGTATTATGGATTATATAGGTTGAATTCAGAGGAAATATAATGACATTTGCACGGAGGGAGAGTAAAAAACTGTTTAGGAAAAACCTCAGTACAACTTAATGGGTTATGAACCCCAATCTCCCCGTCATCGACAGGCGATTCCATCGCGAGAGAAACTCCTTAGAGTCTTAGACCATTCTGCCACCAAAGTAGGTTAGTTTAAATGTAAAGTAAAAGGCTATCCTAGAGAATTCTCTTTTAGAATAAAAATGTGTATAGAAACATACTTAATAAATAAAGCCACTGCAGTGGTCGAATTGTCTAAGGCTTCACTCTCATAATACACTGGACTGCTAATGATTGTAATAATGGGGCTCGAATCCCCGGTCGAGTTTACTTAGGGTGATCTTATAAAAATGTTTTTCCTCTCTCCTTACAAGCAAATGTGGGTAAATTTCCTTTTAATTAAACCAGAAATAAATTGACTAGAGTAAGCTAGTATATATTTGATTCCAATATCTAGAACGGAAACGGATGTCCTGTTGATAGTTGTATTTCCTGTTGATAAGATGACGATTAATATAAAAAATTAAAAGTGAAGTATCCTCTCCACACGTCCTCTTAATGAATTATCCTCAAAATAAGTCCTGTTAAGATTTCTCTTATATATCCTGCATCCGCAGATTTTTTTTATATATATCCTCTCTATTGCTTACTATCCGCTATGCTTCTCTTAAAATAAAAACAAACACAAAAAATATTTGAGTTTTTTACTGAGTATGTAATCAATGATTACTGTTACACTGTAACTATACTCAGTAAAAAGCTCGAATATTTTTTGTGTTTGTTTTTATTTTAAGAGAAGCATAGCGGATAGTGAGGAATAGAGAGGATATATATAAAAAAAATTCTGCGGATGCAGGATATATAATAGAAATATTAACAGGCCTATTTTGAGGATAATTCATTAAGAGGACGTGTGTGAGAGGATACTTCACTTTTAATTTTTTATATTAATCGTCATCTTATCAACAGGAAATACAACTATCAACAGGACATCCGTTTCCGTCCTAGATATTGGAATCAAATATATACTAGCTTACTCTAGTCAATCTATTTAATTATGTCTTCAGCTTTCAACGAAGAACACTTTGAACACAACGCACATATTTAGGATTTTGACTTCGACCTCCTACCACCGCCATCGAACGTCAATATCACCGAGAACGAGGAACTTAATCTACCTTTGGTGAGTGATCATTCTAACTTTATACTTGACATCTGTGACGAGGACTATTTAGATTTTGTTGTAGAATCTCCACTCCTCACATCCACGACACTCGGACACGTCAGACGATTCATTCTCTATCTCCTCCGCAAAGGTCTTCACTCATTCATTCAAGCTGGAGGTGTCATTATAGAATTTATTAAAATATTCACTCATCTACTGTCATCATTCAATCATGATGACATCGACGGGATGGAAGACTGCGAAAATTATTTCGAGACAAAAATAGAGAACACTAATCAAAAACAATTCATGTCGGTTCAATCCCGTTCAAACATGGTCGACCATCTGAAAGAATTGGCTATTAAATATAACGTTCGCACCTACGAACAATTTATTCAAAATGTAGACGAATCAGTATTATTACAGATACTCAAACAGTCTGGTAGTCAATTTAAAATTTATCTAAATTTAGTCCTCAAATTACAGAACACTACCAGAAAAACCAACATAAAAAACCTGCGTTATTTCACTATAATAGAAAACAACCTCAATCCTGAACACGAGACATCAAATTTGACTTGGCTTGAAACTTGGTTTAATAGAAACGACATATCACCTGTACATTTCTACACAGACTTTATCCTCATCCAATCAAAGAATTTCAAAAAAATTAACGGTTTCGTCATTCAAGGACAGACCAACACGGGAAAGTCTATGATTATCATATTATTGACTGCCGACCTCGAACCGACATTGATAAGTAGAGAACGCGATCGCACGGGGTTTCATTACGATCAGTTACCCATTGCGACGTGCGCTCTATTCGAAGAGCCTCTTATAGATAACACGAGTGTGGGGACTTGGAAGTTACTTTTAGAAGGGGCGACTATCCCAACAGATATCAAACACAGCGACAAAGAGGAAATCACTAGAATCCCCATCTACCTAACGGAAAATTCACCTCTGACCACATGGTGTGACGATTGTGAGATAGCGCCGATCGAACAGAGAGTACTCAAATACGAATTTACTGAGATTATAGAGCACTATTATACTAAAACTAAACAAGTGATCAAAGTACCTAACACACTCATCACAAAACAAGACAACTACCACCACATACTTACATACTTTAACGAAATTACAGACAGACTAGCAACAATAATACGAGACAACGCCACGAACAAAGACAGATTAGACTACACAAACGAAACATATGAGAATCTAAATGAGTACTCTGATGGTTTGCAGCTGACATGAACAAAGACAGCACCATGAAAAAAATAGAAGAGGACAGGACTATAGCAGAGATGGGACAGACTCAACAATCGAACATACAAGACGGATACGGAAAAAAACATATACCCGACTAACGACGGTATAGAATTTCCTATCTCATTAGGATACTTACACGGGACAGTTGTACAATGCAGGTGGTACGACTTAGAGTTTACAGACAACATGAAACCTGTCATACTTCCCTATCCCGCTTTCATGTTCTGGACTAACGCAGGCAATAACGACACATATAACAGATCGGCCGACATTTTAAAAGATATTAATCTTATAACCGTGGGACTGAACTTTTATGACTTTAAATTCAAAATCACCAATCAGGCTACTTTACGCAAACGTTTACTGACCCAAGGTAGTACTTCATACACCACTTACGACTTCGAGACTTCACAAAACCTTATGGTCATCACTTCTATCCGTAAAAAGGTCGAACAGTATTTCAGTAAATATCAAATGGTGTTCCCCCAGAAACGAGCCGAATCAGATCTGTTAAAACAATCCGACACTACGGACGACTACCAGTACGAAGAGATAGCCACGGGACACACCAAAACGTGGCATATCGAATCTCAACCGTTAAGTGGAGGTAAATACTACGCCGACTTGGACTTCTCTAACGAGACGGGACTATGGACCATGATCCCATGTGTAGACGGTATCAACGCCAACAAGACTCAATGGCCGTTATGTACGAACAACTACAACTACGTACAAAGATATCAAATAAGGGATTATGTAAATAGACCCGCCATTTACCTACAATCAACCAAAATTAAATCAGAAGACAGAACCATGAAGTTTTCATACAGGATCAAATTCGAATCTTCGTTCAAATATTCTGGACCGCTACTTTCATGCAACCCAGATAACGACGAGACACTCACCAAAGACGGATTCGTCATTCCTAAAGGTCAACTTGCAGCAGGTAAAAAAAGTTTAAAAATTACATTTCTGCCTAAAAGTATAACTACATAAATACCATGTCTAATGTGGAACTAACTCCTCGCCACTACCTACGGGTAGAAAAGAGGGCCATGGCAGGGCCTTGGGGGCAGATCCCAAGGCTGTCAACATGGAAATTCTTTTGTTTCAGAAGTTCTACAACCAAATATCCTATCCACACATCCATACATCATCCCATTTATATATCCACCATCCCCTTACAAGCTGATGTGTACACAAGACAACAGCAGAAATTGAAGGAGCAACAATCTCATACGTGGGACCTAACGTGACTCACTACAATAACTTCGAGATAAACTTAGAAATCTCGCAAAAAGTACCCGAGAGCTCAAATTTGAGCTGTATTTTTTTTATTGAAATAAATTATTTCAGTTACACTGTAACTAATAAATAAATTTAATTATTTGTTTTAGGATGATATTGGTTGTTTTATGTTTGGAATGTACGTAGCTTACACACTTTGAAAAGAGTAAATATTATGGAAATGTGTTAGGATTAACCTAGAGAGTAAATGGTAAACCACATTATTGAAGAGATAATTCCTACACCTAGTCGAGATTTGAACCCTGCTATTTTATATCACAGTCAATTGTTCAAGATATAATGAACTAATCATGTTTTATGCTTGGTAAGCGATAATTTATGCAATTATAAATAAAGGTTGCAATAATATTTTAAAACATCTATATTGATAACACTTTGTTTTATTATGAAGTAAATGTCAAAATTAAAATTTTTATTAATTAATTACTAAATTATTGATCAATATGTTTTTGTATAATTTACAATTAAAAACAATAAGTATGATAAATAATTACAACTATCAGTGTTCGAAGTACTGTATTAGAGATATTTAAAAAAAATAAGGTTTTGACTAAGCAAGAAATCTTATCCCAATCAAATATTAGAATTATCTAAAAAAAAGTTAAACTTTGTCTAAAAGCTTGTACGCAGCCTACAAACTTTTCACCCATTCATATATCAATGTCATTGTACAGTATAAAAATAAGAAAACTTCGATCCCAAAAACTTTTGTGAAATAAATATGTCTAGTCAGGTAAATAAATGTCAGTAGAAGTAATAAATCTTCGTAGAGTGTGATGTGATTTATTACCAATTTCCATAATTCTTCAAGTTTTAAAAGACTTTAAAATTTGTGGATGAGTTCTGATCAAGGCGCGTTGTGATTTGTGAACTTTATTTCTAGTTTGCGTTTTTTAATTGAAGGCAAATAATAAAATCGTTTTAATTGGGATACCCGTGAAGGGGTCCACTTGCTCACAGGCGTAGTTTTTCAATCTATACTCTACGGAGACCTTGGACATTGCCAACGTTATCTCGAGCTCTATAAGGAAATTTTATATAATTCTTCATTTGTTTTTCACAGGATAAAATAGCATCAATAATTATAATTAGAATTCATTATCAGCAACGCGTCTTACTACCCGTTAGGGTTATACGCACTTACGATAGGATGTAGTGTGATGGTGATCGTGAGATGAAATGGAGGACCTACAGCTTAACGTGGTATCCGAACCACGTTGGAGGCCCGGAATTCCACACATTCACAATTAAGAATTTGAATTTTATTTTCCAAATCTGAATAAAGTTTATTTACTAAACTTGCACCTATAATATGTGTGGTTTTCCGTTTGTTTTATAATTTATGCTTGTAAAATGTAGCTATTGTTATTTAATTTTCATAATATTATCGTAAGAAATTTTATGAGAACTCCATAATGTATTTTTTCTGAAAAGTTTGGGAACTCCTGGTCTAGTGCAGTGGTGGTAAACTATTTTTGTTCGTTCACTCCCGGATGTAATTTCTCTTGAACTTTTTGTTGGTCATACTATAAACTAATTATAAGATTAATATAAGGATTAATTAAATCCAAAATAATGTATTAAGTAATAACTTGTAAATGATAAATATCTCTCTCTATGTATTTTAATCTCATGTTCCTCCTAGAATATGTTTACGGACCCCGGTTGAATAACACTGACCTAAGGTGTCATTCTCATAATTGGATTGCTGATGATGGATATTAAAGGTCCGGGTCTCCACCGGGTAGATTTGTTTTCCCACACTGTGGTTTTTTAATACTCTCTCTGCGTTACCATTTTAATTAAATAATTAATGAACTTAGCGGAAAACTATTGTACTAATACATAAGACTATTAATTTTATAAAGTAGGCTTGTAATTATTGTATAAGTTAATAGTTTCAAATGAAATATATAAATAAAATGTGATACATTTTCGGTCGGTGATGGAATTATGGCCTGAAAAATATAAAATTAGAAGTATCAACCAGATATTTGCCAGGGTGTACCAAATTTTGGTCGTAAGCTACCTTTTGTTTTAAAATTTCAAACTTACAGATAGTATAATCCCTAATTTTGGACCACCAACATTGATTTTAAATCGCTAAAATTTGGCAATCTAGTAATATGTGTTACTTTATTTATAAGATCAATTTAATTTAAAAAGTTAAAAGGTTTCCAATAATAGTGTCTTATGGATTTATCTTTATATTACTAACTAAATGAGATAAGAATATTAATAAAATTGTAACTTTTCCCCACCATTGTGGTAACATGAGATTTCAGTTTTCAAAATATGGGTTCTCTATGAAAATTTAACTGTACATCACCATCACATGAGAAGTTTCCTATAAGGTATAAAATATTAAAATAACAAATACCACAATCTCAATAATAGCTATGAAATCTCTGAATGCTTAACGTAGCGCATTAATATTCTTGTTTGAAAATGTGTTTAGTTAAATAAAAACACTTTTAGACATTAATTTAAAATTGATCGGTGAAAGTGTTTTATCATTATTATTATGTGAAAATCTTATAAACAATTCTGAGTGATAATCTTAGTGAGTCTGAGTGATAGTTTGCTAGCTACTCTGAGGAATAAATGTTTAGAATACTAGTAGTATTCATGTCCATGGTAAAATTCTTTTTATCCACAATTAGGATTCAAACCCCATTCTCCCACGTTATAAGTTTAATACACAATCCTGCCAGTAAATCACCAATACATCAAGAGGTAAGGCGTTAGCTACTCATCTTTGTAAAACATATTTTTTTCATTACTTCTTTTCGGCTACTACATAATTTGGGCGAAACGAAGTGAATCGTTAAAGTACTTATTCTAAGGCATTACTGCGCGATATTTGAATGTTCACTACCGATCATATACATTTTTTGGCTTCCAATGCAGACTTAGATTTAAAATTCTGGCTACTTTATGTATGCAGACATTATAATACATGACTGGGTTTAACAGTGTTACTTACTTACTTTATGGCATAAAACTCGAAAGTTCATTGCCACACTTTTAAAAGAACGCCACCTATCCCTATATTAACCTAGTTATATCCAGTCAAACTCATTACATCCTATCCCTATATTGAGTTAGTTCTAACCATTCCAACTCAAGCCACCCTATCCCTATATTGAGCTAGTTCTATCCAGTCCACCTCATTACACCCTCTCCCTATATTAACCTAGTTCTATGCATTCCATCTCATTACATCCTATCCCCATATTGAGCTAGTTCCATCCATTCCACCTCATGACACTCTATCCCTATATTGAGATAGCTCTATCCATTCCACCTCATTACACCCTATCCCTATATTAACCTTGCTCTATCCAATCCATCTCATTATAATCTATCCCTATATTGAGCTAGCTATATCCAGTCCATCTCATTACATCCTATCCATATATTGAGCTAGTTCTATCCATTCCAACTCAAGACACCCTATCCTTATATTGAGCTAGTTCTAACCAGTCCACCTCATTACCCCTATCCCTATATTGAGCTAGTTCTATCCATTCCACCTCATGACACCCTATTCCTATATTAACCCTTTGTTGACAGAAGGTACTTTTAAGTACCATTAACTTTCTGACATGTTATTGCCCACCAAAGTTATGTTACAATTTTTTAAAGTTAACTATATGATTTTGTGGTCTACTAGACTCATACAATACACATATATTTTCCTTTTTAGCAAAATTTGTATATTTCAATTATTTCAGGCTATGGTACTTGCAAGTACCGTTGGGCTATACAGACTCTAAGTTACAAACATATACTAACCTACATGGAATAAAGAATAATATAATTACTTGAATATAAATAAAATTCTGAAATACTTTTTATATGTATTAGTATTAATTGGCTCTGGAAGGGGAATAGTATTGATTATGTCAACATCAACTGATCTATGCAGATGATTATTTGTCTGTGAACTCGTTGATGGCTGAGAATAGTATCTGTACTTTCATGCTGTTTTGACAATTCAGTCAGGAAAATGTCATCAAATGTGTTTCCAGTAGAAATATCTCTAGGAATATCCTCAACATCATCATTTTGCTCACTATCCAAATCATCATCAGATTCAATATCAGTGTCAGGATTATTGTCCCCTGGAAGCTCGTCCCACAAAATATCTAGAATTTGTTTGTCAGAAACAATAGGCTTACACGTGTTCAATTTCTTGTCTGCAATAACCTACATTAGGCCAATAGAGTAAACCTAGTATGAAAAAGTATTTTACAATGGTTTTCAATTGTTTATATTTTATAACAATATAACTAATATTTAAAAAGGGGGCTTACTTGTTTTTGTTTTACGTTAATTATTAGGAGCCCAAAGGTACTTATAAGTCCAATTCAAAATCTATCCTAAATACTTCTAGTAGCCCATTGGTACTTCTCAGTCCACTACATTTATAACCAAATAAAACAAATATGTGTACTGCTATACTTCTAAAAATATCACTGGAATATCCTAATATTTAACTAAACACAATGCTTATATATAATATTTAAATTTCTAACCATAGCACTCATAAATAAATTTACGAAAAGATAAACCAATACATGAAGTCATAGCATGACACTATCAATAATAAAACAACTTCCTGTTTCTACAGAGTATGTTCAATGTGATAAAATTTAATTTCTTTGTGAAGGAAGAAGGTACTTGGAAGTACCAACGGGCCCTTGTGTTGACATAATTGCCAAGTAATTTATTATATGGTCTAAAAGAAGGTGGTACCTAAAAGTACCATTGGTCAACAAAGGACTATACATTTTACCCTATAGCTGGGCAACAAAGGGTTAACATAGTTCTATCCAGTCCATCTCATTAGATCCTATCCCCTAGTTATATCCATTCCACCTCATGACACCCTATCCCTATATTAACCTAGTTCTATCCAATCCATCTCATTATAATCTATCCCTATATTGAGCTAGTTCTATCCAGTCCACCTCATTACACTCAATCTCTTAAAGGTCCATTCTAATGTTATCGTACCATCTGCGTTTATTTTTACCCATTACGTTTGCCAGTCAGAACCCTGAACACGGCTCTAGATTCTTCCACTCGTGTTGCATGTCCTGCCCACCTAAATCTACGAGACTTGACTATCCTAAAAATGTTTTGTGATAGGTACAGAGTCTTTAACTCATCATTATGTTAAAGTGATGAAAACTCAAACTTCTAGTTACTGTAATATGGTAACTTATCCTAGCTATAGTATTCTTAAAGTAGCAATGCCTAAATTATTTTGTGTGATTTTTTTTGTTAAACCTTATATACTGTGTGTAAAAGGAAAATGAATGACGCTAAGTTGGTTTGAGTATATATTTATTACTATTTATTTTATTTCTCAGTATCAATTTAATAATGTTATAATAAATTATTTCTTAACCAGTTTTATTACAATTATTTTAGCACCGTGCCTTACTACCAATTAGGGTTATACGCTTATGTAATAATTACGCTAATGGTTTTATGGATGAGAAATGTTATATTTAGAGGAAGTGTACCCGCACTTGTATGTAGGGAGAGTGGAAAACAATTTTGGAAAAACTCAGTACACCCAACTGGGTTTTGAGCCTTTATCTACCCGTCATAGGAAGCTTAGTCTAAAATCTCCTCTACCTAATAAATCCAAACTTGAAGGCTCAAATAAAAAAATACTATAAACACAATTAGAGTGAGTCGCTTGAGTAACTGTTTCGAATGTCTGAGTACAAACATTGAAAACTCAGAGCACGCAGTTCAATCTATCTGTGGGGATGATAGTTTAACGACCGTCCTCAAGAGTATATATAAGTACCAAAAAAAGAACAAGGGAAGAGTAAACACGAATATAAAAAACTATCCTAAGGATATTTATATTATTCATAAGAAAATAAAATAAAATGCTTTTGTTGGTATTATCTTATGAATAAAAATATAATTGAATATATGTAACAGGTAGTAACAGGTAGAACCATATATGATGGCATTAACACAATTATTAATGATAGACGTAAGAAACTTTCTTATAAAGTTTTTTGAATTTATCCTAGTTTAAAAACAATATACAAATTTTATATCTATCTCAAAATACGTAAACATGTAAATAAACCACCATTTAAAGAAGGTGAGTCCTCAAGACTTTTATCATTATTCATTTAAAGATTTCAATTCCTGTTCCCATTATACAAGAATAAATCTACATGAAATAATTAAAAGAGACTAAAAACTTTCAAAAGTACTATAAATAAAACAACAAGGTAAGCTTTTCCCATTAGAGCAAAAATTCATTAAATAAATCAGAGTTATCACACTACAACATTAGACCTCATTATCGAGAATTCTATCTATCAAGTCAATGATAAGATTCCAACAAATATCAATCTTACCAAAATAAACCTAAGTCTCGATATCCCAATCTTTGACTTTTCTCCAACATCATGAAATTAAATATTGATCTATGATTTTTCTACGATTATTAAGTTACTTATTTTAAAAATTAATTATGAAAGTCCGAAAAAAGAATTTTAAAAAGGTTACAAAATTAAAATATAATAAAGCCGAAAAGAAATTTGTTCTTACATTTTTAAATATATGTAGCCACGGATGCGTACTTCTCACTGTAAATCCAAGTTTAAGAGTGCCGGACATATTCCATCCCGGCACTATATATACAAGAAAACCCAGAGAACATGGAAGGAGAGGATCAAAGATGGGGAACACATTAAGATCACACAAAGGAGGGAATGCGCATAACTATATTAGCTTCTACCACCAACTCCAAACGACCGGAATATTCTGGGCTGGAGTAGGACAGGCTTCTCTTCCTAGATTAAGTTCTTTGGAATGTTTAGGTCTGAAGCGAACTCTAGTGGGCACCGTTTGAATCTTGGTGGGCTCGGTCAGTTGATCACGCAGCGCGATTTCGCTCGATTGTGTTTTGTTGTTTCTCCGACCCGTTGTCCATAAGCGCTGCGATGCAACCATTGGGTAGGTTTGTTTATTTCTCCGACTCGTTTTTTCTTCAATTGTAACCAAATGCTACAAGTCTACGGCAAGAGTGACGTCTTAGACCATGAGGCCACTGAAGTGAGCTTGCTTATTATAATTATGACAGAATTTAAAACCTTTTAAGAATCCAAACTTTCTTGCTATCCAGAATTTATTGTGATTATCTTTTTGTTTTAAATGTTGTAGTAGCAGCATTTCATGTAATTATCCCTTTTTGGCGCTGCGAGAATTCAAAATTATTGTTTTGTTCAGCAATTTCTCCCAGACCCTATTAGTCGTTGTATCCCTAAAGAAAACTTTAGATTTGCCAAATTTGATTTTTATCATAAAAGATGAGCCAAACACATAGAGTTATTTTTAAGAAACTCTCTCATCACTAAATATTTTAATTTTATATTATATCTTAAACATTTAAACATTGTATGTAAATACGCGCATCGGTGGTTGTATGGTCTAACGTGTTACTCTTTTGTTAATATTTATTATTATTATTATTAGCACCGCGTCTTACTACCCGTTCGGGCTATACGCACTTACGCTAATGTGTAGTGGTAGGGTGATAGTGATAGGAAATGGAGGACCTACAGTTTAACGTTGGAATCCGAACCACGGTGGAGGCCTGGCATTCCTCACATTCACAAGATGTCTTGTCAGAGGTGAAGGAAGGGTTTGGTAATCAGGTTAATATGTATTGCCAGTGACGAAGAGATTGGAGTTCCAATCTTGGTTGTGTGTACTATGACCTATGGATGGACTTAACTACTTTCCTTCCAAGAAAATTTGGGTACATTTCCTCTAAAATAGTATATTTCTCATCACTATTTCACCATCGTAATTAGTGTATGTGTATAGCCTATTTAACATAAGACGTGCTGAGTAAATAATGTACACGTTTACTGACTTTAATTACTATTTTTAAAACCTATTCCTTCCTCCGCTTACAAATTTAAATTATTGTTTAATTATATTAGCTTTACTATGTAATTATTCTTATAATATCTCGTCGTTTTAATATATACTTTCCCCTGCTGGTCAGTTATATGTCTTCTGACTGTTTTGTTGGTTGAACATTTAATAAAAGAAATTGAAATTGAACAACGTGAATTTCTAACTTTTAAACAACCTTGTTAAAGAAAATAAATGTCCCCTTGTACGATGATTACAAACAATATGAATAAATAAATCAATCTACAACCCTAAAATGTTGCATATAATTAATTATATCTAGTCCGAAAGTTCTGTTACATAAATATTCATTATTAAGTTTCACAAGAGGCCTAGAAATGACCAAAGCTTAGGGATAGGTATTAATAGGGTGGTTTAGATAACGTGCACCCACATTAGTGTAGGGGTTCACATCCATGAAATATTTAGTGAGGGTGTTTTTCTTTAATTGCTTTCCACTCTTGCTCCACAAAAATATCGGTGGCTACATTTACTCTATTTTCTACCTTTATCATCTTTACTTACCTCATTAATTCCATAGATAGCCTGAATGGGTAGTAAGACGCAGTGATAAAATATTTAGTTATTTATTGAATACATTTAGCGTACAAAAACTTATCAACTCCTAAAATCCTATTATATTTATTCTCCATTACTTGGTTTTACGTTACGAATAAATAAAAGGACAAAAATTAATGTTAACTTGAGAAATTCGATTTTAATGCCACTTATTTGAAAACAATGCGCAATTCATTTTACAAAATAGAAGATGACGAGAATGGAAGAACTAGAAAACAATCTGGGCCAATTGCGAACAGGAATGATGCGTTACTCGTGTGCGATTGCCGAGGAGTTTGACTGGTAGTGATTGAATTCTACACCGCCTTCGGCTGTGAATAAAATCCGGTACTCTAAGTTTTTAAATGTCAAGAGAACATCTTGAACTGAAAGCCAGATCATCGAGCCTTGAAACCAAACTCAATGTGAGGATATAGAGAAAACGCCAGTGCTTTTGAATATTTTATAACAAAACTTGTTTTTGGACAAAATAAAACATTTCTTCAGTACAAATATAGAGTCTAGTTTTCTTCACATGGTGATATATACAGTTGTTGAATTTGAATATATCAAGAGCATAGCGGCATTAGATGACAAACTTTTTAAATTAAGAGAAAAATTTGTCATTAAATTTCAGGACACCCTTGACAGATATTCAATAACTGTTGATATCAACATGTGAAGAAAATTATACTCTATGTTTGTATTGAAACAATATTTTATTTATTTTGATCAAAAACATATTTTGCTGCATAAACTGCAAAAACACTAACCTTTACTCGCCTTCCCTACATTTCCACCTTAACTGTCAGAAAACGTCAATGGTTTTTACACCACAGCTAACTAACTATTGAAACAATTAAGTTCAGGGTGAGGAAGGTGAAAGTTAGATGAAACACAGCTACATTTTCGTGGAGCTGGGGAAACCATTTAGTAAAATCCACCCTCAATATACCTAGCCAGGATTAGAACTCATATCTCTCCATCATCATCATCCATTAAGATTAGATCAATGGTTTCCAAAGTGAGCTGTATAGCCGCCTGAGGGGCGTTGGGACTACCTGGGGAAGGGGGGGGGGGCAATGTGGCGCTGGCAGGTATGTTCTTATATTCCTACCAAGTGACTTTAAACCAGATATTGGGAAACAGATATTACTTCATAGAGCACATCCATCGCATTAATAATTTACTGAACCGATAAGTTACCCGATTAAGGGAGGTATTAATACTCATTGATAAAAAATAAAAACAGTGAAGTTGTGTGGTAATTATGAGAGAAACTAAATAATGATCAAACTTTAAAATTATTGAATAATTGATTAAAATAAACCAATCGTATTTAATCAATTGAACTAAAAATGTTTTAATTTAATTTTTAAACAAATGGGCCACTAAATGCTGGTGTTTTGAACTTTATTGTGTTATTTTTCTCCTTGGTGGATCGTGCAAACATATTCTGAATAATATTTTTTATAAGATAGGGGGAGGTGGTTTTGGGTATTAGTTTATGGAACAAAGGAGCAGGGGCCTAAAAGTGTTTGGTAACCGCTGGTTTAGATTAGCCTGACTCTTAGTACATGTGCCAGCCAATCTGAGAAGCGTTCATGTTCTCTTCCACATTCTAGACTGAGAAATACGTAAATAGTGAGAAGCATCAAAGAACATATGTTGTTGTTTACTGAAATAACTAAAACTATAGTTCTTTAGGTATTCTATATAAATTACACCAAATATTTTGTATTTATAAACATTACCATGTGATTATGATAACTAAGAGATTATTCTAAAAGGATGTGTTGTTATTCGAATCAAGTTGATAGTTATTTATTTTATTCAAACAACACACAGCTTCTTTCAATAAGTATTTTTCTCACTCCAATAGTTGGAGGAATAAAATAACCTACCTGCAAGTGCCAGTTGCATGATGAAAAAGTTCATCCTTGATTTTCTTGACTTGTTTATAAGAAGCGCCACCAGCACTGAGGAGTTCCCCAGCACGATGAGAGCGAACAAGACCCACATAACGGTAAACTGCTCCGTCTGGAACAAGATACATGTATCAGGAGTGCATTATTTCAAGGAGGTAGGAAAAAGCAGGAATAATTTACATGTGATTTATTTCATGAAAAACGGAACAAACAGTTCCTTCACATGTTTGTTATTTTATATATGTTTGTTATTTTATATATGTTTGTTATTCTAGTTTTGTTTTGTTGCTATCTTATTAATACACATTTTTATATTTAATAAGCGAACAGTCGGTGATGGCCTCGGGGTGTGTGTCCTTGCACAGGGTGCTGAGCTGGGGGAGATAATAGAACTAAGAGAGGCGCACTTCCCTTATTCACTCGTGCATCCATTTTTTAAAACACTCTACACTTTGGGTTTATAGTCTGAATAATCTTGGATCTGATACCCTCATTATGCATGATGCAGCAACAAAGAGGTCAAGCAATTTATCGAGACAAAAAAAAGGATAAGCCCACCGACGAAACCTTATTACAGTCCATAAAAATGGTCGTCAGGGCTCACAACTTCCCATCAAAATGCTCGAAAACGTTGGTCTCTCGTCGTTGATTCTTCACGATTACCTGCGACCCACTTCGGTGGACACATGGTCTAACGCACGATTCTAGTGCATAAACAAGGAAATAAGTATGTGCTCTAATATTATACTTGACTGCCGAAGATTGGGAGATCGGGGTTTGATTCCTGTCGGGTTCACTGAGGCTGGTTTTTCCCTAAATGGTTTTCCACTCTCCCTCCTCGCGAATGTGGTTGTATTTCTTTGAAATTAAACTTTCCTAATCCTTCACACATAAGTGTAATTAGTACCTATACATATAACCTGAATGGGTAGTAAGACGCTGTGCTAAAATAAGCTACCTGTGATCCAAGACCCGATATTTTGTTGGGAGGTGACGGTGTGTTCGGGGGTTGTGCCTCTCCAATGGTACAGACCAATTATAACCGAGGCTGAGATTTAACAAGGGTGCGAGTCAACTCTATAGCAGTGGCTTATAGCCTGGGGGTCGTGACCCTAATCTGGACCGTGGCATGTTTCGGGTGGAGTGCCAAAGTATGTTGAGTGTATATCCTTATGTATACTTTTTAAAGTGATTATAATGATCAGAGGAGGGTGCAAAACTCAATTTTAAATGTAAACAGTTATACTGATAAAAACTGTCAATGTCAATCTACTGATTATGTCCTTTTGGTTATTCAACTCTAACAGTTGCTGTCTTGGTTAACTGTAACATTCTTCCATTTAGGTGAGTGGCGCTACTAGCATAGTTTAAAAAAATACAGTACCTGCCTTCGAATTTATATAATATCAAGTAAATAATTAGTATTTTAGTACGAATACAAAAAATTACTGCTGAAAGTGAAGTAGTGGAAGGCATTATAAACTTAGTTATAGACCTTCCTATATTATGTAAAATCAAAAGCTATGGTTGAAATCGTGAGTAAATCGTAGAAATCATTTGGGGGCTTTAGCAACCGTTTTAAGAGAGTTGGCGTCAGAAGATATAGATGGTTACAGAAATTATTTGCAAATGTTACCTGCAAAGTTTGATGAACTTGTAAGATTTGTAAAACAAAATAATATACACTGTTATAGAAACACTCCAACAAAGATAATTAATGAAATAATATACATTGCTACAGAAACAATATCTGTCCATCTAAGTGTATAGAAATTTCAAAGACTTCCACAAAATATAAGAATGGAACATTTGCTTATATCTAAGAAACTACTGGTTTTATACAAATATTTTTCAAATAAAAGATTTTTGTTTTTATTATTACTACAACCTTAAAAAAACAAAACCAGTATTGAACAGAGACTGGATATAAAATTTAATCAAATTATTCAAGCATATTTAGAGAAAATCGATTATTTCTCTTTTTACCCTTGGATAAATAATTTAAAAAAATCCTCGTGGAAGTCTCATGAAGACCTTGGTTACCAAGTTTTAGCCCAATCGGTAAAATAGTTCTAATCACTTTTCCTGTTTCAGGGAGTCATGAAACGTCAACATTTATCAAAGAATTGAGTTAATTTTTTTATAACGATTCCAAATACTTATCTCGCCTAAGGGCTGAAAGAAAGTTCAAAAGAGGGGAAATTTTGAAAGTTTTAACCAAATCCTTGTTTTTATGTTTAGAAAGACCGCCGCTATTTTGGACATTTTCAAGATAAAAAAATCAGTGATGTTAAAGGGGGGGGGGATATACTATTATAGATGTGTTTGATTTAATAGGCAGTATAATTTCTATTATCTCCGTTAATTAAAGTGAGGAGTTGAATAGATACTCGAAAAACATGTATATTTAAATTTGATTGTAAATTTAATCACAAATCTCATCAAGATCTAACACTTCGTTTAAAAAGAGGGTTTATTCATAAATATTGATCGGAATGTTTGCCAGACAAAGGGTAAACAGCGACCCTTCTAAGCTCTGCCATTTCTCCGGAAACTCAGTTCGTATATTTAGAGAGGAAAATTGAAATCTATAACAAAATTCCACGGATTAGCACCAAACCCAATAACAAATAATAATCAGTATTTTATTGCATCCAAAAATTATGTCCGAAGAGCAAAAACCAAAACATCACTAATATATTATCCTCCGTGATTGGATACCATTTTAAAAGAGATCCACAATCAACTACGCCATAGATATCAGCTTGTTAAATTTATTAACAACGAAATATTAAAAAAATTAAATTCCAAATTGTGAAGATCTTGTTTACTTTTGAATTTCCTCTAGCAGTAGTAGCCATACTTGTTAGTTATTGGGAATGTCCATTTTGGGGTCCTTAAATTAATATTTGGCAGATTTAAATACATTATGTGAATTATGTTTTCATTTATTTGAGGTGTTTAACGTACACTTTCTAAACCGACTGATTATATCAGCATAAGGCTTAAACATTAATTTTAAATCTAGAACAAACACAAAATCAACCCCACTGCCGTTAATTCATCTCTGTGGTTAGTTAAAACCACATTTCCTCAATGATAATTTTTTCTGCTAAGCCGAATCTTCATTCTTCATTTATTAAATTTGTCCCAACACCTTAACTCAGTCGATAGCTTATCTACCTACTGAGCTAAGGGTTCAATTCCCAGCATGGCATAAAATTTGTCATCGATGAAATATGCATTTTACCCTTCACATTAATAAATTAACGGCAGGGGACTTAATGTTGTACCTGTCCTCGTCTTAAGTTGTATTATAAGGCATATGAAGCTGTAGTGGAAAATATATGACTTTACTAAAAAATTGACCCAGGCTACAGGCTGGAAATAATAATGTATGTAATTAAGCCTATATAATCAGATTTTAAATTAAATCATATACAAATAAAAATAAAATACCATTTTTTATTAAATTATGGTAACATGTTAACATTTTGTATAAAAAATATTATTCTAATTTAAATGAGAAACTGAGCCCATCTTTGTGTTACAAACACCGACTTCAAACCTTTTTAAAGTATCTAGTTAGCCAATTTAATTAATCTGTCGATTTCCCAATTTAATTTCCAACCAAGCTTGGTTGTAAGTACCTAGACTTTCTGCTAAATATGTTGAAAATACTGAAACAAGTTCTGTAGGGTAATATTTTAAAAATAACTAGGTTTCAAACAATTTTCCTTTTCTGCCATAGAACAAGAAATTTCACCTAATCACTAGTTTTACATAATTTACAATGGACTCTATGATGTCAACTATAAACGTTAATCAATACTGTCTTTTGAAATATATTTTTAATCAATGATGTTTCAATAAATTGATGGCGAATTCATAATTTATATGGATACTTTCGCTCCTCATCAAACAAATCTAATTTGGTTTCTAATTTGTGTTTGATTATATTACTCTCATTTACAAACCCAAATAAATATACATTTGTTAACAAATCTCTATTAGCTGTGGTAAATAAACAAAATGTCTGTAAAAAGCTTAGTTTTCGCTAGTTTCGATTTTTCTCGCAAGTTATTAGTTTTTTTTGTGCTAAGGAGGTGCATGATTATTCCGTTAGGCAATCATTATTATTTATAAAACAACTCCTTAGTGATTACGCTTATGTATGAGGTTTCATATTTTTATGACCATTACTATTTTAATATAAATTAAATTCTAGCTTTAAGATATGTTTTGAGTTATATGTTGATTGTTATGATTGCTCAAGTATCTAGTTTCAAAGAAATGTTTTGTTAGTAATATAAATTCGTCGAATATGTAATCAAACAAGATGTAATAAAACTGGTTTAAGTAATAAAAATAATTTATGACTCCTAAATAAACATTAATCATAACTTTTTAATAACGATTAAACCTAGATTTTTATCAACTTTTTTTAATGAATACTTTTAGCTATGGGATATGGATGTATGAAATTTCTTTGAAAGCACATTTTAAGATCAGTATTATATAACTGATATTATTTAATTTATTTTTAATAAGGATTTATAGATAATACTATAAATATTGTTCTCCAGCTCATCTGTTTTGATTAAAAATCTTTAGAATGTTTAAAAATTAATATTCAGCCCAGTTATTTCCTTATTTTAACTGTAATATAATTTTAAAATTGTTTAATGCGTGATTAGTGAATTCATGATTAATTTTTTTTTTTAGCACCATATATTACTTCCCGTTTGGGTTATACGCCTAATTACTAGTTACGCTAGTGGTCTTATGGATTAAGAATTGTACCCACATTTACGTAGAAGGAGAGAAGAAAACAATTATGGAAACACTACCCTCAGTACACCCGACCGAGATTTGAACCTCGAGATCCCCGCTATGCGCAATCTATCTTATTGAGAGAGTAGTACCTTAGACAATGCGGCCACTGAAGAGGGTAGCAATTTAACGTTTTCTCGAGCAGGGGTATAGAGTTCAAACATTGAGATCATTGCTTCAATTCCCGTGCTCAGAAATCAGTTTTCGATAGAAATAAAGGACAAAATCAGCAAATTTCAATAAATCCAAATATTTTTTATATTTGTAGAGAAGATAATTATAGCTATTGAACTTAAAAAAAAATTATTTAGGCAAATCCACTAAACGATAAATTGTGTAATAACATTTTAATAATACATCTCAGTAAAATTAAATATAAATAACAGGTGAAATTAATATCTTTAAATATATTTCACGGATAATTTTAGTAAACAACAAGCCTGGATGTTAACCATAACTTAATAATTAAGTTTAACAAAAATAATATGTATAAAGACGCACAAAAAATGTATAAAAACTAGAGCTAAAATACACAAAGATTACGTAATATGAGAACGCGCGCGCGCGCACACACACGCACAAGAATATATGATTACGTCACACACTCCTCGATCTCACGAATGAGCTTCCACACGCAGATTATTTGCGAATTTTCGCTTGAAACCATTCAATTCTAATTTCTTTACATCGTTGGTTAGGGCATTTCATGAACTAGAAGTTGAAACTATAAAAGAATTTGAGCAATAATTGGAATCATGGAGAGGAATGAATAAATATGAATTTTCTTGTGATCGAGTGTTTAGCGGGAGGATAAGGGATTGGATAAGAGACTATACCAATGTCCTCGATTACTTGACCACCTTTGTGGGTTAAACCTCCTATAAAGTGATGCCCAGGCCAGAGTTATGCGAACTTTTTTAAAAGTTTGCGATACACGTAACCAGCCAAAAAAATTCGTGGCCCATTCTTTTGTTTTGAGTACGTGCCACGGCACCAGAAAATGAACTACGCAACAACGGTTGTACGGTAAATCAGAACAAGGAAAGTATAGACTAAATTTTTTCCTGAATCATTTTTTTTCTATGCTCTCTTCTTTAATATTTGAAAACATCTCGTTCAAATCATTACTAATATGGGTAAGCCTTAGCTCTAATTTTGCGCGTAAACTTTTGATTTTGTCAGATGTTTAAAATATTATTAAGTACGAGTAAGTAAGAAATGTATAGGACACACGGATGTCACGTTTACTATTATTATTAATAATAATAATAATATTTAGCACCACGTCTTACTACCCGTTCGGGATATACACTTTAAGTACTAATTACTCTAATGGATTAGGAATTGGAAAGGTTGAATTAGAGGAAGTGAGCCCGCATTTGCGTGGAGGGAGAGTGGAAAACCATTTAGGAAAAACCACCCCAGTTCACCCGACCGGGATTCGAACCTCGATCTCCCCGTCCTCAGCAGTCGAGCAGCTCAACACGACTAACGCGTTAGCCAACTACACCACCGAGGCGGGTACGTTTACTATTGAAGTGATGCGTGGCGCTCTGGGCTGTGGCCACACGGCACACTACCACGCTGTATAACAGTGTGCAGCGACACATCTTTTGTGGAACACTGACTTGGACCAACGATAAGATTTATTTTATGGATTTTAAACGTGATTTCACCAATACTTGTGTATCTAAGTGTTTTTTAAACATGAGTCTAATCAACCTTTCACGGTATTATATGTCAACTTTAACGAGTGGCGTAAGTGTGTGTAATTCTATTTAACTCGCTGTCCAAACGTAAACAAGCCTCTCTGATAAAGTAATCTGAATCATTTCAATTCTTAGAACAATATAGTTTACTGTGATATTTTACAGGCCAGGTCTATTGTGTTTTATAAACCATTAATGTTTCCATGAATGCATGACGTGTAAATTTAGTTATGAACAATCGTAAAAATAAATGTTTACCTAATCAAAGTTAATAGAGCACGAAAATTATAGCTTATAACAATGAACTTAACCTTTGACAATATTATGTGAGTCTTTCACCGCCAATTAGTATTGTTCCAATAAACATAACAATATCGAAAGGTTATTAAATTTACAATTAAGTTTTACAACAGGCAAGACATTGAGTTTGTGTGACATTTCATGTGCACGCTCAGCAATCGAATGAATTAGTTTTACTTTTAGATCATATCTACATTTTCAAAAACGACTTGTTCTCGATGTCTGAAATGTCTGATCTATCTTTATGTAAGTGACGCATCTGTTCCTGATTACTAATTAACAAACATTATTTTAATAGCACTTTAGATAAAAATTAGTGTAATTTTATATGTTAAGTAGCTTAGCACTAGAGAAAGTTTTCAAACAACTTGCAAACCAATAATAGGATTTATATATATCAAAAGGATTAAAAGCACTTTTGATTCTCTTAAATTAATATTATTTTCTATTAATTAAATTATTAAACATAAATTATTTAGTTTTTTCGAATATTTGTATATGTTGTTTAAGTGAAGGGAGTTTGCAAAATTATTAGACGTGGGGAGTAAATTAGTGAGGAAGGTTTGTGTATGTGTAAAAAATATGTGGATGCAATTTTATTATGTTCATGAACTACACAATACTATTTTATTATTTACTATAAAATTTAGTCAAAATTATCAAAGCATTAAAAATATATTTGTTATTTTATTAAAATAAACTTAGTAAAATATATTTAGTTATTCATTATTAGATTATAAATAGTAGTTTGTAGCTGTATACATTTTAATTCATTATTTCATCTATTATAATTATAGCTATCAAAGTTAGTCATTTGTTATAGAGTTTACTGTATATTTATTTAAAACATGAAACAATTTCTTTCAACAAATATTTTTAGTCTTCTTAACAACAAATTTGTATATATGTTTCAATTAAACTTATAAATAATTGTAACTTATAAATAATTCCCAAAAATGTCAAATTTAAAAAATATATATAAATGGGAATCTGAAATGATAAAAAAACTTCAAATTTCCTTAGTCAGCGATTTTTTGAGTTTTATCAATGATTTTTTTAATCAATAAAATCCTATATTTTGAGGATAACCAAATCAAATTTGCACGTTTTTAATAACGAAGCCAAAATTTATATATAATTTACATCATTCGGTGACTGTATTGACGTTACTACAACAAGATTCCCAATGACATACAAAAAAGTGGCTGAGGTATTAAATAAAAGTTTTAAAATTTAGATTGGCACAAAAATCACAAACCGCCTGAACTTATGCTTGTTTTACAAAGGCCTGAAATTTAAAAATTAGTAGCTGGAATTATAAAATTTGGATTTGTATTTGTTAAATGAATGAAAAACTGGTTTGAAAGAAATAAAACTAAGAAGTATTTGAAGCAAATAAAAGCGTTATTACAGGAAACAACGGGCACTTTTTCTAGTTTTAAATAACATTTGATAAGTCCGCTTTCCGTAATTAAAATCACAAAAAAAAATTTTTTTGAACCGATGTTGACAAACGAACATTCATTTAAAATGTTAAGAGTCCAAAATGTCAGAAAAATAGTAGATTATAACGAAAACTCAGCTATTCCGGTTGCTATTAAATAGTTCTAAAGGCGTCAGAGAAAAAATATTAATATTTTAACTTTTTTTTAAAAACATATTTAGCATAGTTTCAATCACCCGAAAACCTGATGATCTTGTGTCCTGACAAACAGAGAAAATATTATTTAAAAAAAATCAAAATACAGAGAAATATATTTTACAATTTTAGAAATCAGTTCGATTGATGGAAATTTAATTGAAGCTAGAAAACTAATTAAACAAATCCTAATAAAACATGCAGTGTTAGTAAACTCGTATAAGTATACTGTAATTTTGGCAGAAAGCTCATTTTGAAAGGCCCTATTAAGTAGCATAGGCCTATTGTATAATGGAATTTCTGTAGGATAAAGGACCTTCCAGAACGTACACACTATTACAGTATTGGAATATCTTTTACCCCACCAATAGGATTTTGGCACGAAATAAGGCCTCCCAGAGCGGGCATCATACAAAATAAGGAAAGCCTATAGCGCTAGATTTTCTTCTCGTTTTATTGCGTTTACATCGAGGTCGGGGTTCTAATACCATACAAAAATGTTTTGAAATAATTTAGTGGATTTATTCCAAATATTATTTTAGACCCTCTTTTATCATCTATTAAGTACACGCAATGATGTTTTGCTTCAGATATAAAATTAAAATTACCTATGAATTCTAGGTGGTGCTGATAACCGTAAAGAAGAAAACAATATTTGCTGCTCAGAAGCGAAAAAATTTAAGACAACACAGGATGAAGAGGTGATATTTATATTTTCAACATAGTTATTTACTGTTCTATGCTATAATCTTTAAAAAAAATCATTTGATAAATTATATTTTCATTATATTAGAGCCATTAAAATAATAATATTTTATTATATTCATAACATTAAGATAGTATATTCTGATTTCAGGCCCTTATAAACTCATTGTGTCAACGGGTCTGTAAACTATAGTAATAATAATAATAATAATAATAATAATAATAATTTTATTAAATATTAAATAAAGTAGGTTGATAAGAAAGTTATAAGAAAATATGTATTATAAACTAGATAGTGGATTAAATCTAAAACCAACAGGAGAAAAAAGTACGGAAAACGCGAAATACATTCAACGGTGAAACAATGTGTTTAGAATTTGATATTCTTTGCTGTCTAGGAGGTAAATAAAACAAATTGTCCTACTCTCTATTATGAAAACAAACATATATACCTATATAAATCTTGGAAGGCCTAGGTGCAGATGGGAGGATAACATAAGAATGGACCTGAAAGTGATAGGATATAATGAGGTGGACTGGATAGAACTAGCTCAAGATGGGGATAAGGTATAATGAGGGGATTGGATAGAACTAGCTCATGATAAGGATAGGGTATAATGAGGGGACTGGATAGAACTAGCTCAAGATAGGGATAGGGTATAATGAAGTGGACTGGATAGAACTAGCTCAATATAGGGATAGGGTTTAACAAGGTGGACTGGATAGAACTATCTCAAGATAAGGATACGGTATAATGAAGTGGACTGGATAGAACTAGCTCAAGATAAGGATACGGTATAATGAAGTGGACTGGTTAGAACTAGCTCATGATAAGGATAGAGTATAATGAAGGGACTGGATAGAACTAGCTCAAGATAGTGATAGGGTATAATTAGTGGGACTTGACAAAATTAGCTCAACATAGGGATAGGGTGTAACGAGGTGGACTGGATAGAGCTAGCTCGACATAGGGATGGGGTATAATGACTAATGGGGTTGACTGGATAGAACTATCTCAAGATAGGGATGGATGGCGTTTTTTTTGTAAGTGTGGCAATGAACTTTTTATCTCCTAAAGCCATAGAGTAATTAAGTAATAACCTTTCACACGGTTTGGTATTCGAATGATCTGAGGCACTACTGTAGTTCCTTCTTATCTCCCAGGAACTGAAGGAGGCATACAAATATGTGTGTATATATATATGTATATATAAGTTACCTAACAACAATAAAAAAGTAAAAATACAAAGTGAGCTGACTGGACAATGATATTAGAACATATTATACAATAATATCATCTTCCATGCTTCAATATCACCCAACAGTATCCTTGCAAAAAAAACCTGTAAGTAACACGTGGTCTCCATGAAGAGTATGTATTATTATTAGCACCGCGTCTTATTACCCGTTCGGGTTATACGCACTCACGCTAATGTGTAATGGTAGGGTGATAGTGAGATGAAATGAAGGACCCACAGTTTAACGTGGGATCCGAACCACGGTGGAGGCCTGGCATTCTCCACATTCACAAGATGTCTTGTCAGAGGTGAAGGAGGGGAGGAAGAATATGGATGATATTTAAAAGAAGAGAGAATGGTGACGTGGTTTGATTATTTGTTTAGTAAGTCTTATGTTATAACATTTGTTGAGGATGTACAAACAAACAAATATATATATATATATATTAACTTTCTAGTCTTTCGCTCAGTAAAATTTATAATCTTATATGTTGTTAGGTTTTTGAAATTTATAATTGTTGGATATATATATGTCAAGACTTGAATAATATCCAACAATTATAAATTTCAAAAACCTAACAACATATAAGATTATAAATTTTACTGAGCGAAAGACTAGAAAGTTAATATATTTTAGTTATGGCTCCCCTCACGTCTCAAATAATAATAATAATAATAATAATAATATTAATAATAAATGACAAAATATTTTTTTCTTGCTAAGAATAAAGGATTATTTACAAAAATCTATTTTAATATTTTTAACCCCGAGGGACCTTTAATGAGTACACAATTATTTATTTATTAATACTCTTAGCCAGAAGGGATTTAAAAAAATTTAAACATTTAAAGAAATATAATTAATCAGTCAATATAATTTAAGGTGATATAAAAAGTTCAATTCACATCAGTGATCAGAAATAATAGTTCTTTGGTCAAAAGGACCTTGCAATTAGTCACACTCAAAAAAAAAAAATTGGACTTAGAAATATTTTTGTCCCATCCTGATTATTTAAAATAACATGTATATCATCTTTTTTTTTTTCACAATAAGGACTCTAAATAATTTTATATACAACTATAAATAACCAAGGCCTTTAAATTATTTAGTTGATTATGAAAGAACGATAAAACTTCAAATTATTCAAGATAACTTCCGAGACAAGATATTTGAAATTACTTATTTAAAATAGTAAAACATTAAGAAGATTATACAATCAAGATAAATATTTTAAATTATTCAAGATAATTTTCAAGACTAAAGTTTCTAAATTGCTTATTTCAATTAGCAAATCAAATAATTGATTTTGCAAAAAAGATGAATACGTCAAATTATTTAAAATAATTTCCAAGACAATATATTCTTAATTACTTATTTAAACACGCTGAATAAGAACTACGATTTTAAATAAGCCTATGTTCATTTCCAAACAAAACATGGAACAAAATAATTATTTTAAGACGATCATGATTATTTGAATTTAAAAAAATTAATTATTAGTACAAAAAGGAATTTAGAGTTTAGGTTGCCAAAACAATAATTTTAGATTCTTACATTTTAACAAGTTGATGAAGCATCTTCTACAAATATATTGCCAAGAGTGAAGTTTCCTTCAACCTCCTGGCCTTATATATCGGATATCAATTCTCAGAGAGTGGAAAGGAGGGCTTTTACATACACGACATATATAATCATAGGTGTGGGGTATCAAGCGGAACGGGTTTTGCATGTGACGAGACTGTGGTAGAATGTACTGAATCTTTGTGGAAGGGGGTCAAAGCTTCGAGCCCCAGGTGCGCTAGCAGCGTCGGCTACAACTTGAAGGTGGCTATCTCAGTCATATCGTGTTCTTAGTTGAGACGACACGTGTGCAAGACGGTTTATGGGGTGCGCTAGAAAGTTATTTTGAAGTGAACACAGTGAAATGGCACATGGTTAGTCTCGAATATTATCACATTATTTAACTATGGAATATTATTTGAAGTAATTTGATAATGTATTTTAGGAATTCAACGTTGTAGCTTTGATAAGACGCTACGCTACTTTCGCAATAAACTAAACTGCCTAAGACAGGGAGATCAAGGTTCTAGTCATGGTTGGATTTACTCAGAGGGACTTTTAATAAATGGCTTTCCACTTTAACACCACGCAAATTCGTGTATACTTCTTCTACACATTCTTAAACCTTAAGACACTAACGTAATTAGTACATATGCGATTAAACTGAACGGGTAGTGAGACATTTTGTTAAGAAAATAATAATCTTTCATTTGTATAGTTTCACTTAGAGTATAAAAAAAATACATTCTCAAGTTTATTTATCTGGTTTGGTAGACGTTTAATATCTGCGTACTCAATTTCAAGACTTTGGTATGGATGTAATTGATGATTTTAATAAATGAATAAGGTAATAAGTATTTTGGCTCTTTTGTAGTTTTAAAATTAATAATAATATTGGCCTCACAGTATTCACTATTATTATATTTTATGTATGCTATCTAATTACAAAATTATTCCAAGAGAAAAACCAACCTGGTACTTATTAAATAAGGCACACTCCTTAGGTTATAACTAAGATACCCTTGGACATAAGGTAACCTTGTAGATCATATAGCTATAACAAGAGTTGAACGAATGTGAAAAATTGACCAATTAAATTTATCTGTGTTAGAAGAGTGACGTTTATATGGTTTCCATATGTACCATTAGCTAATAATGATGTATTTTTTTCATATTTTTTTGTTTTTAGGAATTTATGAGGCATAATGAACACTTTGCTAGTATTATATTTAAAATCAACAACGTTCACGAAGACATGTCAACAAACGGAAGCCAAATTCATACCGAGTTTGTAAAAATCTGCAACATCAATTGGAAGTTGGGGCTCTACAACTCAGGTGGATGGCTAGGTATATTCCTCTATTGCGGCAAGGTTATGGAAGATCAACAAGTTAAACTGTACGCGGAATCTGAGCTACAGTTGATATCTCAGGAGCCTAACCACCAACCGTCAGTGAAACAATCGTTCTATACAGAATTCAACGGCAAGATAATCTGCTGTGGGGCTCGTCATTTTGTCAGCATTGCCAGTTTGTTCAGTCTGCCGAAGGCGTATATAAAAGATGGATCTTTGTCTGTGATGGTCAGTCTAGCTATTGGTCCATTGCTTAAGAATGTTGATTTACCTCTTAATGTCAATGATGCTATTCAGAAAGACGTGAGATGTTATGAAGAAGATTCTAATTCAAGTTCTAATCGAGGTCATATTCTTCTAAATGAAGATCTTTTCAGTGACTGTGAGTTCTGGGTGGGTACAAAGGACCCCCCATTCATACAGAAGGCTTCGATGGCAATTCTCTCTCTGAAAAGCCCCGTATTTTTCAGAATGTTCACTTCGGAACAAGATAAAATTGCCGATAATCATTTCGTTGTCAACGATATAGACCCATCCATGTTTATTCTATTGATGCAGCATATCTACTCTGCCAAGATAAGATTCGAGTCGAAACTGCATACGATGGAGGTGTTTAGAGCAGCCAAAAAATACGAGTTGAACGCTCTCATGGGTGACTGTATCAGATATCTGTGGCCTCACGGCGTGTCGGATGTGTGGGAAGCACTAGACTTTTCTACGGCTAACGACGTCCCCACCATGAAGGAGGTGGCGATGAATATCGTGCGACGTCAGGCGAGTGAAGTACTCTTCTCGGAGAGGTTCCGAGAGCTGACCCACAATTCCGTGTTGGCCATTGTGGAGCAGTACCAGATGAACTGCTCCGAGCTGGACATATTCGACGCCGTCCTGAGGTGGGCGTGTTATCAGTGCGAGAAGGAGGGACATCCCAGCGATAGGAAACATCTAAGGAGCTGTCTGAAAGACATCCTTAGGCAGGTAACATATAGTAAAAACGCGGCAGGAAGAATGGCATCTAACGGTTTAAAAAGTTACTAAATCTTCGTTCATACAACAATTTACATGATCCGCAGCTCTCACTTTTAAAATATAGTATCAATATATATAAAAATAACATTAATGATATAGAAAAATGGGCAATGTTTGCCGCTAAAAACAAAATGTTTGTATTTTCTTAACTATATTTCCCACCGCGTTTTTATTGTAAGTTTAAAATAGCCTGTGCCAGGGTTATGTTTCTTTGAACAATTCTCATTGTAAACTATCTACAATTTTAATTTGTCTCTTCACATCACATTCTATGGAACTCCTTCTTAAAGCCACTATCACGGTATTGTTAAGATGTTCGAGTTTACTTAGTATATGAGGATTTTGTTTGATGAATAGACTATTTTTTGGAAATAAGTCCATACATTATTGTCAACTATGTTAATACTTTTCATTTAGCCAATGATGAGGGAAAAACACTTAAACTGTTACCCATTCAAGAAGCAGTAATGATTTTTATATTTAGAATATAAAGGCAACCATTTCTGATTGTTAGTTTTCTTATTGGTTGGGAATGTGTGAAATCACTTCTTATCAAGGGAAGCTGTAAGTAATCGCAGATTCTCTTGAAAATTGGAAGAGATACTTAAACAAAATTGTTACTTGAAGTGTTTTTCTGTCCAAACTCACTGTCTTCCGTCTAGGGTCCGTACTCCCTGGAACTCATCAGCTGATTGAGTCTACGGCATCGTATTATGCTATGGAACTTCTGAAGAGTCTACTCTATCCAGGAAACATATCCAAGCGTGGTTTCAAACATTACTCACTTGACCACAGTAAAATTCGAATCGATTTAATAAGTTTTTCAATGACTAAATATTGTAGAACTATTTAACTGGTCTCAAATCCAATTCGTTCTAAAGAAAAGTTCTGAAACATGGTTTCATGCTACGTCTGGTTCGAGTCTTATTACATACCTAATCTAGGTGCATTGAAGTGCGGTTTTCTGCATTCTTAACTTAATATAATCAAAATTAGGATTATTGAAATATTTTATCATGATATTATAGTAACGTTTCAATTATCTTGGGAGGGTGAGTGTGATTCTAATGACGAAGCAACTATAGGGAGGTAGAATGTGTGGATCAAGAGCAACGAGTAGACAATGAAAGGCGTGACTAAGTATTATAAATATACGAATGTGTGAAAAAGAAAGATATTAAGAGTTTATAGAATAAAGGGCATGCATTACTCGTTGTATGGATGTTGTTAAAGCAAAGGCAGTATGCAAGGACATTAAAAGTGAGGATGGATTAAGTACCCAGTTTTGTTATCTCACTGCAGAGTTTCTTTCCTACCCCGTAGGGAATGGCGTGGTTAAATTTGTATGTACGTATGTATGTATGTACGTATGTATATATGTATATATGTATGTATGTATGTATGTATGTATGTATATATGTATGTATGTATGTATGTATGTATGTATGTATGTATGTATGTATGTACGTATGTATGTATGTATGTATGTACGTATGTATATGTACATATGTATGTATGTGTATGTACATATGTATGTATGTACGTATGTATATGTACATATGTATGTATGTGTATGTACATATGTATGTATGTATGTACGTATGTGTGTATGTATGTATTATACATATGCATATATATGTATGTATGTACGCATGTATTATATGTATGCATATATATATATACATGTATGTATATGTATGTATATATGTATGTATATATGTATGTATATAAGTATGTATGTATGTACGTATGTATATATGTATGTATGTATGTATGTATATAATTATGTATGTATGTATGTATGTATATATGTATGTGTGTATGTATATATGTATGTATGTATGTATATATGTATGTGTGTATGTATATATGTATGTATGTATGTATGTATGTATGTATGTATGTATATAATTATGTATGTATGTATGTATGTATGTATATATGTATATATGTATGTATGTATGTATGTATGTATGTATGTATGTATGTATGTATGTACGTATGTATGTATGTATGTATGTACGTATGTATATGTACATATGTATGTATGTGTATGTACATATGTATGTATGTGTATGTACATATGTATGTATGTATGTATGTACGTATGTGTGTATGTATGTATTATACATATGCATATATATGTATGTATGTACGCATGTATTATATGTATGCATATATATATATATATACATGTATGTATATGTATGTATATATGTATGTATATATGTATGTATATAAGTATGTATGTATGTATGTATATATGTATGTATGTATGTATATATGAATGTGTGTATATGTGTGTATGTACTTTTTAACTATGGTAAAATTATTTTACTATTCTTAATTCCACTGATTTCTAATTAATATCTCAAACCACCGTGGCCACACGATGTGAGCTACCGTGTCATGAGACCTTATCAATGAAAAAACATTTAATGCAATACTAGAAGAGATAAGTTTACATATTTTCCTATAGGAATAAAAAGAAACGTAATCCTGATATAGGTTAGATTTACTTATTTCTCGTTCACGCCTTTAAGGACAGGTATTGTCCATTCACGGCAACCTGGGTTTCTATAATAGTTGAAAATCTACCCAATGTTTTTAATGTAGTATATTCATCTTCTTTGCAAAAATGTTTTGTTAATTTGACAAGTTACATAAATCGACTTAATTTTACTAATCTGGAAAAACCTGGATTTGTTGAAACTTTAATCTTCAAAGTAATTTTATTACTGTAACTAAAATATACAATTACTGTGAACCAGCAATATTAGATTAAATAGATAATTTTGAGCCTGACCAGCAATTATTTTATAGTATTTATTCAGACATAAAATTTTCCATTATTTTTAGTCCATAAGTAGCATTAATATAAAGTAGGCCTAATTTAGGAAATAATGATACAAAATGTACTTAATGTTTACATTTAAATATGCCTGGACTAAGCTATAAAATAAATAAATTCATTTATTATTATATTAATATTTTTAGTCAAAATTAAACTAATTTATTATGATGTTTAAAACGTGCCATAGAAATTTGACAGCCCCACAAATACAACAAAGAATAAAGGATATAAGTAAATCTGTAATTTCATAGTTTGCACCTTAGAATCTTCATTACATACACGGCTGTTTTAAATAAACAGATATAGTATGAATAAACGTCTGTTTTGAGATTAAGATTCAACAAAATAAAGTATGGTCTTTTTAAAAATCAAAACTTAAAATAGCTTAGTAGTTTTCAAATATACTTCTTATAATTTTGTTTGTAACTTGATTATCATTTTTTCAAAGTTAGAATATAATGGACCACAAGAAAACTTAAACAATACAGCTATATATTTAGCTATATAATTTTTAGAAATGTGTCCATAAATTTAAAAAGTTTTAAAGGTTTATTTTAGAGACTCGGCATTTTATTTCCCTAAAATTACTGGCACAATTAAATTAGTTGTAACCATTTGGTTTTAACTAAAAATATGTTGCATGAATGATAAATTTATAGGGGTCCATCTGCCAAGACTAAGATAGTGTTCGAAACAAGAAACTAAATTAATATTATTTAATTATAAGTTTTCATTAGATTGCAGTTTACTCATTTACTTTGTTAACTCATTGTTAGTTTATAATATTAGTAATCCTTTAATTGTGTTATCAATTCGTAAATATTAAGTCTATATTTTTTATAAAGTATGTTTGATATTAGTTGTATTTCATTATTTTGTTGAATAAGTCTTAGCTTAATTTGAATATATGGTTTCATATTTTCATATAATTTTTAAATTTACTACAATTTAGATGTGATAGAATATACCATAGTATCTAATAAAATATTAATATAACTCATCTATAGAGTTATAGTAAATTCACTAATTAAAGCATTCAACAAAACTAATGAATAAATAAACTATGTTCATTCAATCTTACTCAATATAAACAAAAAGTCTTAAGTACTGAATGTTGTGTTGAATTGACAGCCATATCCGCTTCCTAGCTATGAGCAGTGATCAGTTCATGGGCAGTCCTTGCTCGTCAGGCATCCTTACAGGAACTGAAGAGTTGCACATCTTGAAGTTTCTCGTCGACAGGAAGAATCTCTCCAGGCAGTATCGCTTGTGTCACTTGACGCTACCCCGCATGTTGGTGTAAGTAGGGGGGCGGGGGGGTAGTTTTTGTATTAAGTGTGCACTTTATGTTACACCCCAAAAGGAAACTTGGTCATTTTATGAATTGGGAAAGTTGCTCGAACTGGATTCTTCGCTTGTCAATTTCATGAATCGAGCAAAAAACTCGTCCAGTTCATGAATTGGGTAAATTCCGTAACCTAACTCATGAAATGGATAAGTTTTTGCCTGGTCCATGAAATGGGAAAACGAAGAACAGGTTTGTTCCAAATATTTATTAATTTTAGAATGGAAGTTTAGGTTTATTTAGATTGATGTAAGAAACTCAGTTCTAAAAAGTATTAAGCCGTATAAAAAAGGGTTTACAATAAATTGTGATAAATATTTGGTCATATGCTATCATGAAACTATAATTTGTAAGCGCAGACAGATTTAGATACGATTATAATTATGACAGTTCAAAATGTACTAAAACCATAATTGTGTATATTTATATATCAAGTCATGTGGGCTAAAATTTTATTTTTTGATTGATAATATTGGTACAAAATAAAACTAATTATATAGTAAAATAATATAAACGTTTTCTTCGAAAAATAATCGTAATAATTTTTAAAAGTGACTTCCTACCAGACTCGTTCTATGAATATTCATACAAATAAATTAATACTAAAATATTTGCCCCGTCATTTTTAACATGTAGGTGACCTGGTGGTCTAGGGGTAAGGTGTCAGACTTCCATGCTGGGGGTCCGGGGCTCAATCCTCGGTCCCAGTACAGATGTATCTGATTACCAAACCCTTCTTCCACCTCTGACAAGAAGTGTATTAATCACAACTTGTGAATGTAGGGAATGGCAGGCCTCCACCGTGGTTCGGATCCCACGTTAAACTGTAGGTCCTCCATTTCATCTCACAATCACCCTACCATTACACATTAGCGTAAGTGCGTATAACCCGAACGGGTAGTAATACGCGGTGCTAATAATAATAATAATTATTATTATTATTATAAATTTAACATGTATGTGGTTGTTTCTCATTGTAACAGACTGCCTGCAGAAGTGAATACACCTGTACAGGCCGAACAGGGCAGCTGGATCAGCACAACTAGCACCACTAGTGAGCAAGTGGTGTACTATGACCAAACAACTGTTCCGGTGGTGTAAAAAAGATGCAGGCACCATAATTCAATTATCATTCAAGGTTTTGAGGAAGAGAAAAAAAACACATCAGGCAAACGCGCTTGCTAAGAAGAGTTTTGAACTGGAATATGTGTAATTTCAGATGTAAACAGCAAGAAAACTATCACATTTTGTTTTGTAAATGATGGTTTTTTAAGCTGAATGATGTTTCTAGAGCTGAGCAGAACTGTTCATTGTTGGAACTAATTTTTTTTTAGCACTACTTGTTTGGGCTATACATTTTTGGAATTGGTTCAAAGTGATTAATTTTATTGAGAGGGGAAGTTTATTTATCCAGCTCATTAGTTTAGTCATTTGAGAATTACATATTCTAGTTGTCATTTGAGAAATGCTGCTGTAGTTCAGTCGTTCGCAAGCTACAGCTTGTAGTTCAGTCGTTCGCAAGCTACAGCTTATAGTTCAGTCGTTCGCAAGCTACAGCTTGTAGCTCAGTCGTTCGCAATGTACAGCTTGTATTTCAGTTGTTTGATAAAATACTGCTGCAGTTCAGTCGTTCAATAGTTCAATCTTTCTCCAACTACAAATTGTATTTCAATAATTTGCGAACTACAGCTTTTATTTAAATCATGCAAGCTACCGATATACAACCTTGAGTCTCTTAGCAGTACATAACCTTCACACATGCCAGGGATATCAGTATATAACTATAGATATTGAGATAATTATGTTTATTTTTTAAGATGAGTAGTGAAAATGGGGTATGCTTACACCAACTTTCTTAAGAATTTACATATCTGAAAGCTAGAAAATTTACTAATGCTACTTTCACGTATTCATACGTCAAGTAATGTAATCTGCAGCTTTCCTTTAGATTTAGATTAACAATAATTATAACATAATACTAATAATATAATAAAATGGTATAAACTTTGCCCGCAAATAAAGTTTTATTTTTAATGAAAGGTGCCCCAAATGTATTTTCCTAATAAAATCAAGGTATAGCTTTGATGCATTTTCAAACAATAAACTCCCTTTTGACAAACATACGCCTGCCCTAGTAAATCAATTTGAAAAGTGTCATTAAAAAAATTGTTTTCTTTTACCGAGATTGAACTAAGTACCTCAATTTTTTTATGGTCACCTCACCTCATTTTGAACCTGATCACTTCATGTTGAGCTAGTTCCGAATAGTTTAATGAAATTGTTCTAAGTCGCCAATTAGACGGCTCTAGTTGTAGCAACTATATGGTAAATTCTTGGACCAATTATTGGAATCAAATAAGTTTTTTTCTTCATAGAGCGCCAACCAAAATGACGTGACATGTGATATGACGCGCATGCATATTCAGGTCAAACCAATAATAATATTGCGAGTTTGGACTAAATAATTCGTAGCCCAGTAGTGGAAATGTTATCCAGTACTAATGTACCATTTCCCAGGGGAAGCCCAAATGTACTAATCATACACCCTTTCCATGGAGGTTTTTCCCATGTCCCGATGAGATGAGGTGATGTTGATAGTTAGTACGAAGGAGTGAAACCAACTCAAATATAACTTAAGACTAGCTAAACCAAACCCTGGTGACATTATGGTGGTTCCTCTTTCAGTAAATATATTAAAGGTACCAGTTGGGAATCGAGCTCGGAATCCCTAGGATTATTAACAGTTGCATTGACCACTATATCAGGGGTCTGGTGTTTTCAAATCAATGTAAAACTTATGAATCAGCTCCCATTGAAGTGGTGTGACATATTGGTGATTTCTGCATGCTACACATTTGTCACACGTTACAGATATGTAAGTTTATTTAATTCACTGAAAATATATTTAAAGTTATTAAAATACGTTATTCAGGTCCTAAAGTTGGTATCGTGTTTTAAAATTGCAGGTCCAATTTTTCTCATTAATAAATGAAATTTTTCTTTACACTTTCTGTAAAATGAATGACATTTTTCTGGATAGATATTAAACTTTTTAGAAACATCGAAAGCACCACTTTTGTTTATATTTGCTCGTCAGTAATAATGCACGAATCTCGGTCGGGTGAACTGGGGGTAGTTTTTCTTAAATGGTTTTCCACTCTCCCTCCACGCAAATGCGGGTTCACTTCATCTAATCCAACCTTCCCAATTCCTAATCCATTAGCGTAATTAGTACTTAAAAGCGTATAACCCGAACGGGTAGTAAGACGCGGTGCTAAATATCATTATTATTATTAATTATTATTAATAATAATAATTATATTTACCACTATTTTGGTGCATTATTATTTATATTATTATTAATTATTATTATTAATAATAATGATATTTACCACTATTTTGGTGCATTATTATTATTAATAATAATGCACCAAAATAGTCTTAGTTTACTTTTATCATAATTATTATATCCAATAAGAGTGACTCAATTCAATAAGGCCAAATAATCTTCATTATCGGAGGCAAAAATTATTACTAAATGAATTTCTGAAAAATCATTCCAGTGTGTTTTTGATTCATACGCTAATATTGTCACTTATATGGCACTGTCATATATATATCAAGTTATTGACAGACCATGTGCCAGATCACTTTGTTGGAAGCAGTCAGTATTGACATCATTTGTCAAAAACCACATGTCCAGAATATATGGCTGCCGTCATTTTTTTTTTAGCAGTCGGTCTTATTATTTGTTCCGGTTATACGTTTATGTAATAATTACGCTAATAGTTTTAGGGATTGGAAAGGTTATATTTAGAGGAAGTGTACTAGAATTTGCGTGGAGAGAGAAAGGGAGAAAGTGGAAAGCCATTTTGGAAAGAACACCCTCAGCACACCCGACCGAGATTCGAACCTTGATCTCCCCGTTAACGGCATTCTAATCTACGGTGAGAGCAACGCGTTAGACCATGCGGCGGGGCACTGAAGCGGGTGGCTTCCATCTTAAGGGTGCTTCATACGAGAGCACTGAGGTTCCGATACATACGTTTAGAAATTCCGTACTATATAAGAAATTGTTTGATATTTTTAAATATAGTCTTCAATAAAATGTAGGTAAAAGTAATTACCAATTAAAAGCTTAAATTTTTAATCAAAGGTGTAATAAAAAAAAATTGATAATTTTTATAAAACCCTATTATACAATCCCATCTTTTATTAAAATTTGTCTATTGTGACCCCAACAAATCAAGATTTAATTTGATAGAAGAAGAATATCTCTAGGATTCTAAACTTCTGCTTTAATTCAAGAAGTAAAATTTTTCTTGTAAATTCTCGTTGATTTTTAAAAAACTTCAATCTCAAAATTTAAACTTTTTTGCTTGTCATAAAGCTTATGATAATTTTTGCGTACATTTTATTTAAAACTGTATTAAACATATCAAATAACTTGCACAAAAGTAGACTAAATGGTGACGTTATGAACTATCAGGTAAGTTTATTCATATACTAAATATTTAAAATAGTTTTAAAATGACACGGAAATAATGGAATAAAATACCTGCCTATTTTGTCTTGGTGTTTCAAAGGACTGGGGCTTGAATATGGTGTCATTTTTTCAAGCCATTTTAAAACTGTACTAATGTTTTTGTAACGGACGAAACACGCGCCGTTAACCAGTTGCACACACAATCACGGGGATCTTCTTATTCAGAGCGCGATTCCTTATAACAAAAACCAGATGAGCATATAAAACCACGAACGTCGTCTAAGATTTGTTTTCGGAACCGGTGACACCGTCAACTAGGGTAAAGATATACATCAATGCTTCAAGACAAGGTATAGGATTTGCAGGTGGTGATATATTGGGCACTTTTTTATGTGAGATATTGATGGATTGGGCACCGTCAACACAACTAGAGGTAAATGTAAACATGTTGATTGGGCATTTTTTTATTAACAAGGATTAAATAGTAGTATATTAATTGGAAATGAATACAATTAAATCGCCAGTGGACTTCAGTTCAGTTAAATTTATGGTAATTACTATATATATATATATATATTTATATTTATTTGTGTGTGTGTGTGTGTGTGTGTGAACGCTAGCTACTACGTACAGTATGTCCATGGTAAAATACATTTTGTGTGTGTGTGTGTGTGGACGCTAGCTACTACGTACAGTATGTCCATGGTAAAATACTTTCTTAGTGAGAAGGGGAGCAAGGTTAGGTTAGGCTAAGTTAAGTTAGGTTAGCATTTCTCAATCTACTTGGGAGAGAAATCGTACTGCCAGGTAGCAGTGACCACAATCCGCCTTGGAGTAAATTGTTGGTATTAGCTTGGGGGGTGGGGCTAAAATCAATGCCCAGGCCACCAACTACCAATAGGAACAACACGCTCAGAGATCTATTTAATTTGTAAGACACAGAGCCATCCTTGCTGATAGTAGGTGTTCAAAATAGTTACCACCTTGAATGTTTAATTAGGACAAGGGTTGTCACTGTTCTGTGTGTGTTGGAGCATGCCGGCATTGCAGTAGCTTAAGCAGCATTAAACCTCTTTAGGAGATCATCAATATTCATGGAAATATCTGCGTTAGCTAGTTCTTTCAACTGCTCCTCAGCCTCATTTATCTTTATACACAACCCCAACAAGATGCGTATATACATACCCATTTACGCCGTTACCTTACGGGATAGGCAAGAAACTGGGCATATGGCTAAGAAAACATCACCACCCTACTTTATCCATACTCACTAACCTTATCCACACTTCCCTATCTTTACATTCTCCCTTCGCTTCAACAACATCCATTCACCGAATCACATACGCTCTTTTATTCTTAAAACTCTTAATGTTTCTCTTTTTCACACAATCACTTAGAACAGTTAGCCATTTCTTAAATGGCCTATCCCGTTCTCTTGTAACCACCTTAACTAACTAGGAAGCGTTAAAAAAAAGTCAAGGAGTCACAAGAGAATAACAGTATTTGTTTTATTTCTAATAAAACAATTGATGATACATGAATTAAATTACAAATGTAGTAATATCATTTAGTTTATAAAGTTTAAGTTCAAAGTTAAACATAATATTTTATAAGATATTTATGATGACAGAAGGTCTCAAATAAGAAACATTAATATAAACGTAACGTCCAATAATATTAAAACTAACAAGAGTTTGAAGTTGAAGACTTGGATGGAAATATATTTTCCCTAGGTATAAAGCGGAAGACGTTAATACAGACATATTTCCATCTTTAAAGCCCAAATAGACTAAGATTTAACATGAGTAATTTTATGTAAACACATCATCCCAAGAAAATTTACATGACTTTAAAGTAAAGACTTTAATATTGAACATGGCGTCCCTACAAACATATCAGTCACGCAACTACCTATGGCCATGATAAATGACGACACGGTGCCAATATACAAAGTTACAGGGTAGCTAAAAGATGGGGAAATTAATATAACACCAAAACATTTCAATATTATATATATTTATATTTCCCCGAGCACACTAACGTAAATACCATGATATCTACCGAGCCCACCAATAACGGCGTAATGGCCTCAACGTAAATAATGAGTTTATAAAAGCTTGCCAGACTCCCTAGCTAATGACCTGACAAACGGCGCACAAGAGCCGTGAGAAATACATTGTGACAAAAGGGGGATGGATGTCTTACAACCCCAACCAAGCTAACCTGTATCTTACAATAAACAAAGTTAGTGTTAATATTAGGCGGAAATGACTATTGCCAAAACCTATACTAATTTACAATGGCCATTTTCCTTAGTACCACTTAAGGCGACAAAGGTAACCATATTTACGTACAACAAGTCAAGTTCCCAATGTAATACAGCATAAAGAATGCAGCCAAGTCTGGCCTCCCAGAAAAATATCCATCTGCACAAGTTGCAAACGATATAACAAAAGGTGGTAAGAGCGCGACTCTAAATTTGTTGACTGGCGACGAGAAAACAAAGGTCACCTATGAACATATATTTGGTTCCCCAAATTATCAAATAATAATAAATCGTGGCAAGAAATATATTCCACGGCCACAGCCCAAAGGAACCCATCCTAAAATTAACAATCAAATTTAATTCGCCAAAACAAATAATTTAAGAAAGATTTATCCATTCTAAGCCGAAACAGAATTTATAATAATGCAAATAAGTCTAAGTTTAATCCGGCGCTCTCAGCTTAGCAAGTCAGTGATACAATGAGTAACCATGTCGCCGTTCGGCTGTTGCCCGACTCAGAGCTACCAACTTGACAGTTACGCCAAGCTAGGATGTCTGCGAAAGGGCTGATTTGTTGTTTGAGTACCGAGTCACTGTCGTGACTCTTAACCTCGTGAATGAAATTTAATACCTATGAAATGAAACAGATGAAATGAGGCTGTAAGAGAATTACAAGTATTAGAAAATTACCAGGATGCAAAAGAATTACAGGTGTATTAGTAAATGTCCCTGTGAGGTGGAATTTATGATTGTGAATGATTGTGTTCGTTCGTGGGAATTGGGTAGGATTTTTTTTTCTTGGGATGTGGGGGGGTTTGTGTTTAAGGTATGATTGTGAGTTGTGAGTTATTTAGTGAGTCGTTTTCTGGGAAGGCTCGAAAGGTTGATTTGACTTTTAGGAATAGGCTTGACGCGGATGGTTACATCTCCATTCCCCATCTGGGGCCGACAGTGGCGCCAGCGTTGTTCTCTGGCTAGAAGGTTGACCTAGTCGGTTATCCCAATGGAGTCCGGCGTTGGCAAAGGTAATAGAGTTTCTGTTGGTAGGATTTTCTTTTCTTGGGATTAGGAATGAGGTGGATACATTTCCATTCACCATCTGGGGCCGCCCCCGGCGCCAGCGTTATTCTCTGGCCAGTAGACAACCTAGGCGGTTATCCCAGTGGCGTCCGGCCGTGACTAAAGAAGTAATGGAATGAAATATGCTAGATGATTCGGTCCTAGGTGAAGGAGTAGCGGTTCCACTACCTGACTGGCTTAGTTTTTTATATCTACTGTAGGAGTTAGTAATAATTATTTATTTAATTTTTAATCTAGGAATTTACATCCCGCGTTCTTTTATGTTTTTTTTAAAACTAGGAATGTCCCTAGCGTTTTTTTTAAACTTGTTTTATATATATTTTTTTATTTTTTATTATTATTTTTTTCCCAGGTTTATCAACTGGGATTTATATATATANTATATAACTAAATTTAACTAAGCCTATACTAAGCCAGTCTCGGTCGTTTGTAATACCTTGAGTAACCATGTAAAAGATACATCGCCATATATAGTCGACACAAATACCAGACATGCCCACAGAGAGGGAGGGATAAAATGGAGGGGAAGAAAGGAGACAAGCATTGCTTAGGAGGTATAGCGATGACTGTAGGAGCTGCAAGAAAATCGGAGAACCATCTAGGTGGCTGAACCGGAAATTACACAGGTCAAGTTGTTGTCTCACTTTGTTTATGGGCGGGTCTTCTTTCATGAGAGGATCGTTGAGCGGTATCTCCATTTAGTCCGTGGCATTGAGGTGTAGGGAGAGGATGTCGCGGCACGTGTGCTCCAATGTTTATGTTCAGTAAGGCAGATGGTGAGTATACTCCCAATTGATTGAGTTAGTTGTTCATCTTTTTGTAACATCGTTATACTTTTGATCAACACACTATACCTTCATATATTGCTTTGTCCCTCGAGCCACACTCAATCAAGATATAGTTCTATGAACATGCTCACACCAACGTAAGACGCTTCTTTAATACTGATCTACTAGATTACCTTTCAAACCGCACTATTTCTGGGAATTTTGGGCATTTTGGAATCCAGCACTCACAAGGTCCGAACACAAAGTCGCCTCCAATGCGACACTCAAGACTTCCAAATACATGGCGCTGACGGCGAAGTAATGCGCCCTCACCCTGTCCTCTCAGTATAAATTGTCTCGTATATAAGTTGGAGGGGACTTGAAAAGATGCCATGTCCACGCCACGTCAACGCCCGTACCTGCGCCATATAGTCTCTGTGTGAATTGTGCCTTAGACCATGCGGCCACCGAAGCAGGTGCACAAACCCATCCTGTTTTGTTATAAGTAATTACGCTTTGAAGGAATACTGTTTATTTTTAATACATCTTAGTTAGATAGTTACGATTAACACTGAGTATGTACAAAGAACCCGAGATGTGGTCTAAATCGTTTTATGTTATGTTTGAGACATAGATCAATCACCTCTGAGTTACTTTAGTTGAGAATTCAGAGGAATTGTGATAACAGGAAGATTATGAGTGATTCAAAGTTTTCTGCGAAGTGAAACCATTAGATATTCGAGCGTATGACGTATAATCATATGCTATGGACAAAGTGAATAAAAGGTAACTATGAAAAATGATCTGGTATTATGCATAGTGACCGAAGCAGTCAAGTAAAGGTATACATATTTGTTGATTTATAATTTTGACCGAGTAGTATGCATAAAGTTCCACAATCTCTGGGCAATATGATTACTTTAATAAAAATTTTTATTTAATATGTAATATTTGGTAGGCCTACTTCTTATATAAAAAAAACTTTAAAACTAGTTATATTAGGTTGGTTAGATTAGGATAATTAGGTAAGGTTAGTTAGGTTAGTTTAAGTTAGTTAGACGTTGATTAACTGGTGCGTGATCAGATGTAAATTGTTCCCACCCTGCCAGGGACATTGTACTGCACTGATTTTCATTTAGCCCAAAGATGAGCAATATATAACTGCCCGGTCAAAATGATAAATTAATAGATATTTATCACTTTGCCCAACTTCTTTGTTCACTATGCATAATGTCGGGTCATTTTTCATAGTGACCTGGTTAATCATTTTCGTAACATATACATATTTGACAATCAATAACATAGCTCTTGCCTAAGCCGGTATCAGGGTTTCATATTATTACCGGAAACGTTTTTAAAAGGTAGGTAGCTTATGTTTATCGTAGGATTTTTGAATGCAATGTAATAAATACCATGGTTACAAGTGTAGTTTGAAAATAAAAATGTCTTAACACTTTTCAAAATATATTCATGTATTTTATTACTTCACTCGCTACAAAAAAAAGAAACCTATATTCCACCTAATTACAGTTAGTAAACCTCGTCAGTTTTTGATTCCGTCATGGCAATACTCGCAGCCAATGACGTGCTTCTGGTTGTGGGATGCTGACGGTGGTGACTTTCACCCCTATAATTGAGTTTAACCCTAGCTACTGCCTCAAGCAACATATTAAATAGCAAAGAAGGTTTGGAAATTTTAAACACGTTATTACCCTTAATTCTTAAATTAAAAAATCATATAGACGTGGCTTACTGCAGGCAATATAATTCAACTTTTGATCCACAAGGGCACGGTGCCCTTAATATATATATATATATATATATATATAAATATATATATATAACATAGTGTCGGCAGACATCTTATCTCGGATGGTAGCGTGTCTGTCAATTGAACTAATGGTCCCATATTCGATTACTGTCATGAACAAAAATGTATCAATGATGATATATGGGGTTCCCCTTTCCCAGTGATAAATTAATGACTGGAGTTTGACGTTGTGTCTATTTTTGATCTAAGTTAGTTTATAAGTCACGTGGTGATATCATTTGGTTCAAAAAGTGCACGTTGATTACGTTCCCGCGTTGGTAACTGGTGCTTTAGATGATGTTCTGTTAGTTTGAAATTTCGATATCTTGAGATGGGCCTGCTCCCATTCAACTCGAATAATTAAAACAATTATTATATGGAACTAATAGCTTGAAAGTTAATTGCCACACTTACAAAAGTACGCGACCTATCTCTATCTTGAGCTAGTGTTATCCAGTCCACCTCATTACACCCTATCCTTATCTTGAGCTAGTTCTATTCAGTAACACATCATTACACGCTATATGCCTATTTTGAGTTAGTTCTATCCAGTCCACCTCATTACACCTTATCCCTTTCAGGTCCATTCTAATGTTATCCTCCCATCTGAGTCTAGGACATCCCAATGGTCTCTTCTCATGGGTTTGCCAGTCAGTACCCTGAAAAATGTTCTATATTCTTCCATCCACGTTGCTTGCCCTGACCACCGTAATATACGAGACTTGATTAATCCTAACATTGTCTTGGGATGTGTATATAGTATATAACTCATCATTATCTAACATCCTCCACTCCCCTGTAGCCTCATCCCTTTTTGGATCAAATATTTTCCAAAACAATTTATTTTTGAACATCCTAGATTAGTTTTCGTCATGTAAGGTGATAAACCACGCTTCATACCCATCAAGAACACAACCGATAAAATTATTGTTTTGTATATTTTTAGTTTTACATTCCTATACAACAGACGAGATGACAAAAAATTACTGACTAAGTAGCAGCAGGTATTTTCCAAATGTATTATTTTCCTTATTTCTCATATAATATCATTATTACTAGTAAAAATGAATCCTAAATATTTAAACTCATTGACCTTGAAAAAATTATAATATTGTTTGCAGTAATCTCCAAGTTATCGTCCCCAATCCGTGTTCTATTTGTGATCATATACATAGTCTTTTAAGCATTCACTTCAGAACATATTTCCCTACTAGCCTATAATAAAATCTCTACATTTCTTGCAACATCTTCCTTACTATTTACCAACAAAGTTAAATCATCTGCGTATCCTAATTAATGCATTGTAACATTTAATGTTAACCCTTCCCTACTTTTGTATTACCCTAATGGCATACTCTAAGGCTAGATCAAAAAGTTAAAGGGCAAGTGCATATCCTTGTTTCAATCCATAGTCTATTTCAAAAATATCTGATAAGTGACATCCAATCCGTACTCTGCCACGCGTATCGGTCAAACATAGCTCAACTAGCGTATCAAGTTCTTGTGGATATATCGAAATTAACTAAAATTTCATATAATTTATTTAATCAATGTGTTATGGAAAGAGAATATAATCTTTACATTTGACCATCTTTGCTATACTAATGATCAGAATAACAATTTCGCGTTAAAGTCTTCGTAATTTAACCGTTTGTAAAATTGATTGGTTAAGTATGTCCCTGTATGTTCACCACCAAATATTTGCGGACTATTTTGATTGGTTAAGGTTTAGCATCAAACAACTGAAATAAAGTAATTTAGACTGTTTATTTCCAATTCGACCTTTTTTTTGTTCGATTTGGGATAGCACTTTTTTCCCGGGTTGATAAAGCCAGCAAAACAAATTAATTTTTTGTTGTTGTTCTGAAAACAAATTAAAAGAAAAGGTCATTTTATAGCCATTCCCCAGAAACATTTTAAGTTATGTGATGTTTTATGAATTGTAATTAAAATCTCTTTTGAAATAAATTAGATAGAAGGTAGAATTTATTTAATACTTGATAATATTATCAAGAATCTCTAAAACATTTTTTTTTTGTTTGAACTTAAACGTAAAACACACACTCCTCCTTTTAATGTTATTCCAGGAAATTATTTCGTTCAATGTATCGCTTTGATCGTTTAAGGTGGGGATGCAGCGAACGTGAGATTAGGTCAGTAATTTTTGGAGTTTTAATATCAAAGAATTTGTTTGGTCAAAATAAATCAAATGTTGCTTCGGTAAAGACATTGAATTTAATTTTATTCCCATGGGGACCTCAACAGTTAATGAATATCCGTCAAGAGTGTTTTTGAACTTAACGACAACTTTCTCTCTTCATTTAAAAAGGTTCTAATATAATGCCGCTATTCTCATGACAGATACTCAAGAAATGTTTGGATCATCATGTATAGAAAATTAAACCTTATGTTTTTATAGAAGCAATAATTGATTGATTTTCTACTCCCAAAAGTTCTGCTATAAAAACCGAAAAATGACTGACATTTTTCTTTTTCCTGAATCTCAATTTTAAGTCTTGGAACTCTTCAAAATAAAAAATGGATAGTCAAAGTAATCAAAATAATAATACAAATTAACACCCACGGAATAACAACTGGCATTAAACTCAGATCACGGACTGTTTGTGTTTACTAACTGAAAGGTAAATCTCGTTCTTTATCCACGAGAAACTTTACCTGACCCACCTCGGTGGTGTAGCTAGCTAACGCTCCGGTTTTGTGTTGAGCTTGACTGACTAGGTCGAGGAGATAGAAGTTCGAATCTCAGTTGAGTGAACTGGTTTTCCACTCTCTATCCATAAAAAGGCAAGTTCACTTTCTCTAAATTCAATATTCCCAATTCTTATCCCATTAGCGTAATTAGTACTTAAGCATATAGCCCGAACGGTTAATAAGATGCGGTTAATTAATTAATTAGTAATTAATTAACTTTACCTGGATGTTTGTTTTTAGCATCGTGCCTTATTGCCAGTGCAGTTACTAATTATGCTAATGAGTTAGGGATGAGGAAGATTGAACTTTGGAGAAGTGTGATTTTAAGTGGAGTGTGGAAAACAATTTTGGAAAAAACACCCTCAGTACAGCCGACCTAGGTTTGAACCACGATATCTCTGTAATCGGCAGTTAAGCCCATCATGAGAGGGACACCTCAGACCATACGGCCACTGAAGCGGGTGCAGTACGTTGAAGTTAGTGCTAAAAGATTATGGTAAAATCAAAAAAATGTGTTGTCAACCTATTTTTTTCGTTTTTTTTTTTGCCCCACGTCTTAATACTAGGGATGTGCGAGTACTCAAATTTGAGTTGAGACTTAGAATATGATTGAACTAAACTCGAAGAGTTTCACAAACCTCGAAACATTCGAGTACTCCCAATATTCAATTTTTTCTCGAAAATTAAAAGTTTAATTAAATTTATTCAATTTTAAGAAATAATTTCATAGCAAATGGTGTCCTTTAATATATTTTCTTGGTATGATTAAAATAATACAATTAAACAGGATATATTTAAAAAAAAAACTAATTTGTGAGATTATATTTACTTTTACCAAAATAAATGTTATTCTTAAAATTATATTTTTGATCTTAAGATATATAAATGAAGATATTTCAACAAGAAATATTTATATTACAAATAATTCTTTTAATTAATGCCTGAACTCAAAATAACGAAATGTTTTCTTTCAAACTCGATTTAAAGTCAACTGGAAGTTAAACGTTCCTTCTCACACCCCTACCCATTCGGGCTGTGGGAATACATAAATAAGGATGAGGAAGGTATATTTTTTTAGAAAATCTACACACATATGGATGAAGGAATATGTTGAAACCAATTAGAAAAAACACTCTCACCGGCCGGGATTCAAGCCCCAATCTCTCCATCACAAGACGGACATCCAGTCTAACGTGACAGAGACGTCATGCTATCATCGCAGTGGGTCATTTATTTATTAAGTTTTAAAAATCATTATTATGATTTTATTTCATTTATTTTAAGTATTTAACGTGCACTTTCTATACCAACTGGTTATATCAGTACACTACCTATGAACTAACTGAAATATAGAACAGACACAACATCCAGCCTGTAATTCCTCATTGTATTTATTATTATTAGCACCGCGTCTTACTACCCGTTCGGGTTATACGCACTTACACTAATGTGTAACGGTAAAGAGAGTGTAAGATTAAATGGAGGACTTACAGTTTAACGTGGAATCCGATCCACGTGGAGGCCTGGCATTCCCCACATTCACAAGTTGTTATTAATACACGTCTTGTCAGAGGTGAAGGAAGGTTTTAGCAATCAGATACATCTGTGCCGGGACCGAGGATTGAACTCCGGACCCCCAACACAAAAATCTGTCACCTTACTCCTAGACCACCAGGTTACCTTCATCATTGTGAAAGGGGAAACTTATATTTCACAGGTAATAAGTTTTTCGCCCATGCCGGTAGTCAAACCGGGAGGTGAAAGATCACTAGACAGACACGCTACTGACGAGCTAAATTGTGGGACCGAGATAAGTAGGCCAAAAATAAAATAATCTTGACGAATAAAATGTTAAATATATTATAAGTCTATTATTTATATATAAATATTACTATCCGGTTGGTGACCGGTTAATAATTTCATTTACTAACTATTTTTAACAAGATTATATTAATGGCTTGGCTTGGAGAAAAAGGTTCAAACCAAGGTTTGCCCAACATAAATATTGAAACTTTTTTTTTACGCCATCATGATTCCAATTAAATAATTTATATTAGTAATATGGCTACAACCCGCACCTGTGAGTACGTGGACAAATGAATCATTCTCTTATTTCCTGGTTTTATTTTGATGGAGAGTTCAGCTTTTGAATCCAATTTGAGTATACAAAGTTGATTTTTTTTTCTAAAGTGTTTTATCACCCACTTTCATATAACTTCAGGTACAGTACACTTCCTCTATATTCCACCTTTCTCATCACTACTTCTAGTTGTGTGCATGACGAAAGCAATGATACACAATGTACGGAATCATTTTTTTTTAGAACATGAATAATACGTAGTCCAATTTTCATAGGAGTGATAAAATCTTTTTTCTTTCAAACTACATTAATAACATTTTAATGTATTATGAATATTATTTTAAAGGTGTTGATCAAATAAATATATAATGACAGTCACAAATAACATTACTTGAAGTATGAATATATAAAATAATGGTTTAAATAACCATATAAAAATGGTTTAAATAATCTTTGTAACTGTTCTTCCTGCAAGAATCGTACTATATTTTAGTCTCTCCTAGGATAAAGCCTAAAAAGTTTCCATATCTCAAAAGTTTTTCTCTATTGTGTTTTCAAAATGGTGTGAGAAGTTGCAGCTTAATCAACACAATCCCAATAAATTCTCACCAAATTCTCCTTCACTATTTGAGTGCAAAGCTGTGTTTTTTTTACACATAAACACAAAGATACTGTGGCATGTGAAATTTAACTGAGCTTAGCCTAGGGCATCTCATTCAAAGCCTCGAAATGAAACCACAAATTTCATTTTAAAGAAATAATTACTTATTTAAAAAAACACTTTTACTAAATTGGCACGTGAAATGAAAACGAACTTAAGATGGGATGGAGAGGTACGTGAGAAAAAGCCAGTGGGTTTACAGTTTTTATGGCAAAACTTTTTTTTTGCCAAAATAAATAAAATATTGCTCCAGTATAAATATAGAATTTTATTTTATTCACATGGTGACTTCAAAATTTCTTGAATATCTGTCAAGGGTGTTTGGAATTTAATGATAACTTTCCCTCTTCATTTAAAAAGTTTGTTATAAAATGCCACCATGCTCGTGATGGAAATTCAGGATCATTTGATATCAACATGTGAAGAAAATTAAACTCTGTTTGTATTGGAGCAATATTTTAGTTTATTTTGGCAAAATAAAACCTTTTTCCATAAAAACTGCAAAAACACTCGCTTTTTTACACTCCCCCTTCCATCCCAGCCTAATTATAAAATAGACACAACACCCGGTTCCCCAACAGTCACTTCATCACTGTGAAAGAGGAAACAGCAATTTCAGCAAATAATAATAGATTTCCCACCGGAGCCGGGTGCCTTAAATAAGTAAGCAGACCTACTGACTGGGCTAAGACACTGGACACAAGTATTTAACATTCGAGCTATGGAACCTGATATAATACAGGGTGGGTTGTAAACAGACGATTTATGCTGAGGAAAACGACAGAGAACGCGCGGGGGTTTGTCTGGCGTCCAGTGGAGCTCATCTGAGGGACATTCTTCAAAAAGTGAAAAGTTGTATTATGTAATTTGATTTTATTTAGCTAGTGAATATTTACATTTCAATTAAAGTGTTAATTTTAAAGTTACTAATCATCTAATTTATTCAGTCCCACCCTATATATATATATATATATATATATATATATATATATATATGTGTGTGTGTGTGAGAGAGAGAGAGAGATAGAGAGAGAGAAAGAGAGAGAGGTATAAATATTAATATAGCATAATATATAATAAATATACTATAACATTATTATATAAAAATATTTGTATATTTTAAGGTTAGTTTACACCCTTACTTAAATTAATATTAATAAATAGTATATATTTGTATGTCCTAAAAATTATATAATGGTTCATCTCTTCCACCGTCAATCCCTCCCCATTCCTCTCACTAAACATTGAAGAATATGTAATTATAACGTCGACTCATCAAACTGTTCCTGTTTAATTTATATTAAACTCTCTTTTTGTCGAAATAAATACTCTGCTTTCAGCCATATTTCTATGAAAGTACGGCCAGCTAACAGAACGGTCATATCGGGAACTAATGTAGGGAAAAAAAAAGAGTTGAATATTAAGGTAGTAAATATTAGAAGAAGTTCACCAATTTTTGCATTGAAGGAGATTGATAAACCATATATAAATAAATTGCTAAGTACACTTATCTGGAACTCAAATCCCGACTCTCCCGTCACTAGAAAGCCAGAGGAGACGATAAGTATTATTAACGCTTGACCACTAATGTGCGTAACGCAGGGGTATTTAGCGTCTTTATTTAAAGAATAAAACTAATAAGTACCACTTAAAGAAAATCCACCCAAATTACCGGGGAGATCGGGAAACCACGGTGCTTATAACCACATAGGAAAATCACCCCAGGTTCACCCGGCCAGGTTTCAAACCATGGCCTCCTAGTCCACGGCAGTTAAATACAAATCAAGCTTATTGCTTTAAATCAGTGGTTCTTAACCTTTTGGAAGACACGGAACACTTTTAATTATAAGAAAAATTTGAGGATCACCCATGTCAATGCGGCATTTTTAAATTTTAAGAACATGATATCAAGATATGGCTTTAATCGTAACGATCAAACATAAGCTTAGCTATGTAATCCACCATGATATGCGCATTAGTACAGTTGTCATTGAACTGTTGGCAACATTGAGTTATCCCGAGTCTAAGGGGGTTGCGTTATATGATAGCTCATGATCTTAATTGATCACACATTTGTAGATGACGATTACCGCACTTCCATCACTGACTCTGCCTTAAATATTTAATATTTAGCACCGTGTCTTACTACCCGTTCGGGTTATACGTTTTAAGTACTAATTACTCTAATGGATTAGGAATTGGGAAGGTTTTATTAGAGGAAGTGAACCCGCATTTGCGTGGAGGGAGAGTGAAAAACCCTTTAAGAAAACCCCCCGTCAGTTCACCCGACCGAGATTCGAACCTCGATCTCCCCGTTCTCAGCAGTCAAGCTCAACACGACAAGCGCGTTAGCCAACTACGCCACCGAGGCGGGTTTTGCCTTAAATTATTATTATTATTATTAGCACCGCGTCTTACTACCCATTCGGGTTATACGCACTTACGCTAATGTGTAATGGTAGGGTGATTGTGAGATGAAATGGAGGACCTACAGTTTAACGTGGAATCCGAACCACGGTGGAGGCCTGGCATTCCTCACATTCACAAGATGTCTTGTCAGAGGTGAAGGAAGGGTTTGGTAATCAGATAAATCTTTGCCGGGACAGAGGATTGAACCCCGGCCGCCAGCATATTTTGCCTTAAAATATGAGTCCCTGGGAACTGGATGATTCCTGAATAGCTCAGTGGTTATAGCATTGGTGTATTAAGTCAAAGGTCCCGGGTTTTATTTCCGTTTTTTTGGTGTCATTTTTCAATTTAAAGACTATTATATTCTTTTGGTTTGGAAGTCAAACACACGTAACAGTCTTCACTTGTCAGAATTATAGAAGCTAACACCACTCAGAACTGTGTCATGTGTCATATTTCACCGACGGACCGGGGTTCACTGATTAAAAACCACTGCTTTAATTTGTTTGGCCACCCTTTATTACTATCATATGGCCGCTCATGTTTGGACATCCGCTTGTGACAAGTTTCAGATCAAAATGAATGCATCCTCACGATACTATTAATACTTCCACTGTGAGCTTTAATGAAATCTTTGTACAGTTGCAATTTTTTAGGTTAAGTGGCCTCCCTTTGGCGTTAAGGAGTTGTTGACACAGGGCTGTTGATTTTGGGACGGGACGCGAAGTGTTGTGTCCAGATGGTTGCGGAGAAGAAATTGGCACATCTTTCAAACAAGTAACAAACCAAACCAAAAACATTGATCATTTCTAAAATCACGTTTTTTAGGTCTATATGTTTTGTTTTTTTCAATGAAGTGACACCTTTAAAATTGTCTTATGCATTAATTACTTTACGTTAACAAACTAGAATAAAATATACAGGGTGTATATAAATATGTGGGACCCACCTCAGTGCTGTACAGGAGACACAAAAACAGTTTGAAAAGTTAATATAAACATGTGTCCCATTTGACCTTGTTTCCGGTAAATAGTCATGTCATAAAATTTTAATGTTATGCTGTAGATATTCATATTTAAAAAAAATAAAAAGTGACATATGCAGATCACATGACGTGACAGTATATCTAATAGCCTTCCTAGCACTAACGTAATGTTCTTCTCGTGAAAATTGGACTGTACTAACGTTTTAGGATGTATCAATCTATCAAATTGACGTAAACCAATTAGTTGAACCTAACAAGTTCCTCGCTAGTAACGAGATAGATGTAAACATAAATGGATCAGTTCAAGTCGTTTACAACCGTGTCAGTATCCTGCGAACGGTAAACACAAAACTGTTTTTGTTTTACAGTAAGGATGTCTAGAGGCAATGCCTTATGTCTAAATATTGAATGTCGGATGTAGATCTACCAACATTTTTGCTAATCACACAGATAATTGACGCACACTTCATGCACGGTATGTTATAATTACGTGTAGCTATTATTAAAAAAACGTATAGCCAATATAATAATAAATTAAATGTTGAAAATAATACTATTCTAACTCAAGTGAACCATCTTATGAACTAATTTTCTAGGTAGTGCAAGTCACAGGTTTTATAGTGAAAGCTGGAGTAAGTTTTATGATTTTTTTGCTAAATTCTACAGAATAAGATCTTCTTTTCAGAGACCTTCATGCTCTTTTTATGAAAAGGGAAAACTTCCTTTGTTAGCTTTGATATATTCACCAAATAACGGAAACTATTTATGGATTGCGGCTTTGCTTTTAATTTGTTTTTCCCGACTTTGATATAATAATCCTTGAAGTAATTTTTTTATAAAAATAACATCGTTTCGGTATAATTTGGGATGTTGCTTTTGTATTATAAAACAGCAGATTTTCCTTAAAAAAGTTTTTTTTTAAATTTTAGGGTACATCGTGTTTGTATTATGAAATGCTTTATTTTATGAAAATTGATTCAACGAATCATTGTCATAATAAATAGCTACGTATTCTAAAGGCATACTGTTTGGATGATAGTGAATTAAAATAGTTACTTTTGGAAAATTATCAAGGCATTGCTATATAGATATTCATTAAAATTTTATTTTTCAAAGTCGATTTTTGTCAAACTTCCCAAACTTTACTCTAAATAGCTCTAGAAAAGATTGCAATTCAGCTAAACGTAATATTTTTCAGACATAGGGAAACCAAAATATTATAAATACCACTAATACAAGGATTTATAATAATTAAATAATACATAAAAACATTACGATGAGCGTACTTAGAAAATAAGCCCGGTTTGTCTTTAAATATATTATTATATAAGAGTAATATATTTTAATATTATTTTATTTAACAGATAAAATCACCGTTAGGGCAGCCGATTCAGTCATCGAGAAAGTATCAATCGCTGTCAGACTACAAGGTTTAAAATACAATGGTCTGTGTCGTTTTCTGAAACTACTTCTCTTCTCGGTCTAGGCTCCCTTTCGGCCTTCGACTTTGTCATGTCACTAAGAAAGAGGGGAAATAAAAGTAAGAAATTTATTTTTTCGAAGTCAAGAGGAAAGTCCACTGATAGTTCTCAAAGCTTTCTTTTTAACACTGCTACTTACTACCCGTTATGTTTGCACGTTCATGTGCTAATTACGTTAATGGCTTTAGGGATTAGTAAGATTATATTTAGAGGAAGTGTATCCTAATTTGTATGAAGGTAGAGTGGACAAACATTTCACGAAAATCACCTTCACTACACCCGACCAAGATTCAAACCTGTATTTCCCCATCTTAGGAAGTCTAGTCTGTTGCTAGAATAGCGCGTTAGATCACGCGGCCACTGAAACGTGTCTTTTTCAAATATCTTAAAATTATTCTGTGGCTAGCGTATCAAAAAATGACCTTAATTTTTAAAGGAACGCTAAATCTAGAGCCATTTTACATCAAGTCAAGTCTCATAGCCGTACAAATATGCTTAAAAATTCGTTAAGAGTGAGCCTATGTAACATTTTCACACATTTTTTCTATGAATAAACCACAAACTAAAGGATTGTTAAGGAAAAAGAGCCCTGTTATAATCTTTAACTTGATTTGGACGTTTGCCCTACTTTGAAATAACGCATAGTAGAATTACATATTGCATTAGAGCTAAACGTCTGTGTGACAATATCTCGCTTACCGAGGCGGATCTCTGAATGTAATTTGGTTTCGATAATACATCTGAGCTGTAACTAAATAGTCTCCTTTAAGAGTGTTAAAGCTACTTCTTAATTATTTTTAAAAAAATGTTAGGGAGAAAACCCTTTTCTATTATCTTGACTAACAAAGCTTTTTTTTTAATAAATTTATTTAGAAACCTTAAAAATGTTAATATTTTATAAAAAAACAACTAATAGTACTTATTGAAGTTCATTAAGGTTTAACTGAATATAGCGAAAACTTTGATAACAAGTTATATTTATTAATATAGCTATGATAATATTATAGAGGCTCCCCAACTATGTGTATTATATAACTAAATCTTATAATAAAGAAAGTGCACATGTGCTCTCATCATAAATAAGTAAAAAAAACTGTCCATAGCTCGCTTGAATACCCTTAAGCTCAGCGCTCATGGATGAGGTGGCCTTGAGCCGATTTATGTTCTTTGTATTTAATTCCGTTAATATTCAAAGCGTGAGTGTTGAGCTTAAAACAAAACAAAAATAACTTTAAGGTTGATTTCTGGACATTTCATTGAAAACTTTAACAAAAATAAAACCCGCCTCGGAGCCGTAGTTGGCTAACGCGCTTGTCGCGTTGAGCGCAACTGCTGAGGACGAGGAGATCGAGGTTCGAATCTCGGTCGGGTGAACTGGGGGTGGTTTTTCCTAAATGGTTTTCCACTCTCCATCCACGCAAATGCGGGTTCACTTCCTCTAATTCAACCTTCCCAATTTCTAATCCATTAGAGTAATTAGTACTTAAAGCGTATAACCCGAACGGGTAGTAAGACGCGGTGCTAAATAAAAAAAATAAAAAAGCAATGGGAACCTGGTAACCGGGATTGGCAAACTCGAGCATCGAGTCAAAAGTTACAGAGTATATTTTTCTTGTAACACCTTTGAACGCATTCGGACTAAATCCATTATTATTAATTACGCTTTTGTGATAAGGATAAGGAGGTAATGTACAATTTAGCGGAAACGTACCCACATGTGGGTGGATAGAGATTGGAAAATCATTTAGTAAAAAAAAACATTAAGTGTACTTCCGAACGGGATTCGAAAACCAAGATCCTCATTAACGGAAAACCAGACTAAATGAACTTGAAATTCAGTTGAAGTGGCCATTAATTCAGGTCACTGCGGAGTAAATATAGGTTGTGTAAAAAATAACATATGTGTGTTTTTCAGTATAATTGTTCAATATTAAAAACATCTATCAAAATTCATACAAATAAATATAATAATGCACTGTACGTATATATATTTTTACCCTCGACAGTGGGTGCGTAAAAAGTATCAAGACAATTCAGTCTGATTTTCCGGTGAAGAAGAGGTCAAAGTTTGGATCCAACCTAGGTGTAATAAGTCACGTGAAGGTGAAGAGTGGCACTGATTAGTGGGAGCCTACTTTCAGTCTTTGAAAGAGTGGTTCTGTAGTAAAATTATTGTAGAAGGGAATATGCCAAATAGTTGAAATTGTTACTTACCCTTAACAGTAGGAACTTGATAGTTCACTGTTGCATTTACAAAAGTACACAATGTTTTTCTTTTTTAGCTAGTTCTACCCAGTCCCCCTCATTATATCCTATCCCTATATTGAGCTAGCTACATATATTCCCCCTTATTACACCCCATCACTATCTAGTTCCATCCAGTCCCCCTCATTACACCCTATCACTATCTAGTTCCATCCAGTCCCCCTCATTACACCCTATCACTATCTAGTTCCATACAGTCCCCCTCATTACACCCTATTATATCTTGAGATAGTTCTATCCAGTCCACCTCAATACACCCTATCCCTATATTGAGCTAGCTATATCCAGTCCCCTCATTACACCCTATCCCTATTATGAGCTAGTTCAATCCAGCCCCCTAATTACACTTTACCCCTATCATGAGCTAGTTATATTCAGCCCACCTCATTACACGCTATATGCCTATCTTGTGCTAATACTATCCAGTCGACCTCATTACACCCTATTCCTATCTTGAGCTAGTTATTTCCAGTCCATCTCATTACACCTATCCCTATCTTAAGCTAGGTCCATCCAGTCCCCCTCATTACACCTATCCCTATCTTAAGCTAGGTCCATCCAGTCCCCCTCATTACACCCTATCTCTATATTAAGCTAGGTCCATCCAGTCCCCCTCATTACACCTATCCCTATCTTAAGCTAGGTCCATCCATTCCCCCTCATTACACCTTATCCCTATCTTGAGCTATTTATATCCAGTCCGCCTCATTATACCTTATCTCATTCAACTACATTATAATATTATCCTCCCATCTGCGTCTAGGTCTTCCCAATGGTCTCTTTCCATTGGGCTGGCCTGTCAATACCCTGAACACTGTTCCAGATTCTCCCATACCACATGAATCTCGTGGAGGTCCGATTAGGGAACTATGATATCATCGAAATATTTCACCCTAGGAACAGCCGTGGCAAACTTTTGGGTATTTCTTGATTGTATTCTTTTTTTACGGTGAGAGCTCATCACACCTCCACCCAACTAATATGTTCATATATTCATATTTTATGTCATGCAATTTTTTAGCTATAGCTTTTTACAGATACTATATATACCTATAAAATAAAACTAATAGTTTGGTAAATTGTTATCAATGTTGGCTATAAACAACCACATAATATTATGTTTGTGTTTTCTAAACGGTCCTTTTTACCATAATACTAGCACACAATATAATGAAAAGAGACGCTGGAATACAACTCATGTGGTGCACGGGCTAAGGTAGAATCTTCTGGTCTGGTGTTTGATAACAAGTATGTTGCGGTTTGAATCTCCGCCATGTGTACCGGGGTTGTTAAAGACTTGATTCCCAATCTATCTTAACGTAATTGACGGTACAACTAATTTCAATTACACACTTGCTCTTCTATAGATCAATAGTAAGCCTATAAATACGTGGATAGATTGGATGAATAATAAAACATAGCACACGCAAAAAAAAGGAGGAGTGTTTTAACAATTTAAAAAAATGAATGGTAAACAAAATGACCAAACGTTAAATATATGTATCATCCAGATATCAAAATTGACACTATTAAAAGTAAGAGCTTTATAACACATCATTTCGCATTAAAATATATCTAAATTGATCAAGTAGGTTTAGTAGCAGTCATAAAATGTTATTTAAGCAGTGGATCATATAATATACAGACAGCTGCCACTTTAGTATAAATACCTATAAAATATTATGAATAATATGTTAAAATATTTATTATGTTAACTTTAAAAAAAAGGTGACCTGGCGGTCTAGGGGTAAGGTGTCAGACTTCTATGCTGGCGGCCGGGGTACAATCCCCGATCCCGGCATAAATTTATCTGATTACCAAACCCTTCCTTCACCTCTGACAATACATCTTGTGAATGTGTGGGAATGCCAGGCCTCCGCCGTGGTTCGGATTCCACGTTAAACTCTAGGTCCTTCATTTCATCTCACAATCACCCTACCATTACACTTTAGCGTAAGTGCATATAACCTGGACGGGTAGTAAGACGCGGTACTAATAATAATAATAATTTTTAAAAAACTTTTTGTATTTTTCAAACTATTACTTTAACCTAAAATTCTCCGATACTTGGAAGCATCCAACTATTAAACACATTTTACTAATATTTCCTTTTTTGGCGACTCAATTCAACAGTTTAAATCAATACCGGAGGGCACATTTATTAATATTAGGAACTGTGAGTATAAAAGAGAATGGGCCCAGCTGTCTTAATGATAGTTAGCCTGGCAGGATGGACAGTGTAAGAAGCACCTGGTGATCCGGAGCCCAGATGAGGAAGGCACCCTCTGGGTTCCAGCTGATGAACCAGAGGGTGCCTTAGTTCCAGCTGGGTAGCAAGGAACGAAAGAAGAAGTTCCGACGGAGGAGGATCACCCCTCTGCTCATAGGGTCTAACCACTTAGAGACAAGTGCGTTGTTGGGCCGGAGCAGTCGTGATTCCGGTCCGTCAGGGCCCCTCTCCGTCAGCTGATGGCAGCTGAGTAGAAGAGGAGCCTGGACAACGCACCGCAGCTGACGAAAGACTATTTAGGTTAGTTTAGCTATAAGGATGATTTTATTGGTTTTTCTTTATGTGTTTTTATTTTCTTTATGTGTTTTTATTTTCTTTAGTTGTAGTTAGTCGTTCTAAGTCTTTCAGGTAGTGGCTTACAGCTAAGGTAGGCGGAGTGAAATCTCCGGTGGTGTGCCTACCCAGGGGGTGGATATAGGGATGCCCACCCCCGCCGGGGCTCACGCTGATCCGAGGACTATTAGATCCGGAAGTGGTGAGACTCCCAGCGAGGCAGGGTACTGGGGGCGTAATATACCAAGGGAGGACCAACAATTAGGTAATTCATAAACAGATAGGAAATATTAGGACATTTGGGTTAAGCGCTTAATGAACATTGAGATTATAATAAAATTGGAGTAGAGAATATAAAAGGAGGAAAATTTAATTTAGGAATGAAGGTCCCTAGTTGCATGCTAGGTCTCGGGAGAGGTAGTTTGGATAAATAAATTTAAAAAAAAAGTCTTCATTTACTTAGCCCTCAGCAACTTTGAAAATATGGTACCAGGTGGTTGCTCTGGGATCTATTGGTGGAGGGTATCAGGCAATTAAAATACCCGGGCAGGACCATCTGGCATAAATTCTTAAGTAAAAGAAGCTTAAGGACGTTAGTTTTTAGTTGTAAATTTTAGGTGTAATCTCCACATTATTTAGTATATTAAATTGGAGATAGGGAAAAGTAAAGTAATTATTAATAGAATATGTAGATAGAGACCTTTATTTACATTCATTGATAGAAAGATAAATAGTCTAGGAAATGTAAAAAAAATCTTCATTTGCTTGTTTCTGAAAACAATTATTATAATAATGTATGTACTGTACATGGAAACTTTATATTTAACTATAATGTCCTAACCTATATTTTCTCTCTTCCTCTATCTATTTTAATAAAATAAAGAGCTGTGTATCTTTGTGTTTACGTGTCTCTCATGAGTATTGAGCAGTATTTTCTACACGCTGAGATGTTAAATTTAAAAATCAGTAGCTCCTGTTCACAAACATGTGCACATCAAAGCTGGAATTTTAAAATTAGGGTATAATTAAAAACCGGGTCGGAAGAAACAAAATAAAGATTTTTTTCTGTCCTGTTCGGAGCAAATAAAATCTGTACCAGGTGTAACACCAAGTGCTTCTACTGGTATAAAATAGATAATATTTAACCACAGGTTAAATATTACAATTTTGGCTACATTTTTTATGTGAGTTATATTTTATTCATTATTTCTTGTTAAATGTGCTTGGTAATTTCTGTTCTCAAGTATATTCTTCATTCTAATGTTTCTACTCCTTACTAACATAAACCAAAGAAGACACATCAATTCGTAAAGCTTAAAGCCAAGAATCGTATCTTTTTGGATGTATTATTTTCAATCCTTGTAGATATTTTGGAATGCTCCCAAAGCTTAGAACACGTCTGAAACGTCATCTTATTTTCAGTCCCGTTAAAACAGTCGGAGTTTTTTATGAGCTGCGCTGGAAACTAAAAAAATTAATGGTTGTCAAAATTAATCTGCGAGCCTATTCTTCAAGTACGGAGCTTAAAACTTTTGTTTCACGTTAGTTATTCAACTAATGTTTATGTCACATGTACAGTCCGATTTTTAATAGGAAGCCTCTTGTTTAAAAACTGAAAACTCATGTTGGAAATAAAAATATTGCAATATATTTACATTACTAGCCCGTTTGATTAATAATGTAATTATATTTCTAAAAAAAAGTAATATTGGAAGCTTTTATAACTTTTTAGACTAGCTTTATAAATAACCCGCCTCGGTGGCGTATTTATCTAACGCGCTAGTCATGTTGAGCTCGACTGCTGAGGAAGGGGAGATCGAGGTTCGAATCTCGGTTGGGTGAACTGGGGGTGGTTTTTCCTAAATTGATTTTTACTCTCCCTCCATGCAAATGTGGGTTCACTTCTTCTAAAATTCAACCTTCCTAATTCATAATACATTATCGTAATTAGTACTTAAGCGTATAACCTTAACGGTTGGTAAGATGCGGTGCTAAAAAAAACCTTTATAAATAATAAATCAAATAAGACATATTTCTAAAACGCTAAATGTAGTGACTTTTAATCAATGTTGGTGAACGGGCGTGGACTTTTTCTATAAAATTCCGGCTTTATTTCATAAATTCATATTAAGTAGCGTTACAATTCGTGCACAGGCAGAAAATCTACTTTATAATTTGTTCAAGTTTGTAGCAAAGCCAAGAGTAAGCTCAGACTTGTTTGTGTAAATCTACAGCCCAATATATTTGTTATGCCTCAAACATTTTTGTGACATTGAAAACCACGTATCAATAGCGTAAAAAAACATATATTAATAATATCAATTATAGAAAAATGGTGAGTCTTGGTGCTTGCCTAAGGACCCGATGCTAACAGGTTCAAACCCAGCCAAGGTTGATGGATTTTTCTTGATCTATAAAAAGGTGAAGTAAAGTATGTGAAAATACTCTGGAAGGTATGAGAAAATATCTTTCTGGAAAAATGTGTAAGCTCTTTCCCACTCGCTCATGTAAATACCGTTCAGAAAGCAGCGGGAAACCATCGCACTTTCATACCTTCCCTAGATATATTCTTTCTCCAAGATTGGGGTGGGGGGAGCACTAACCGGCTGAAAGACTTATTGCATACCCATCTCTGGATGGATGGGAAGCACATCAGGATCTCATCCCTAAGGCTGAAGACTTATTATAATTATAATAAAAATTGTGGTGTCGCTATGGAAAGTTAGTAAACTTTGAAATGACCTTCTTCGAGATAAATATTGCTTTTAGTGAAACAAAAAATTTAAAAAAAACTCTCTGTTGAAAGAATTTGTTGTTTGCTGAAATTGCAACTTTTTCTTTAAGTACTTTTGAAAATGGTAATTTTAAATACATTCTCGATGCTCAAACTTTTTTTAAAATATAAAATATGAAAATTGTTTGAGAAAAGCTTCAGGAATCATCGTAAAATGGAATCACTTCACGTTTAAAATAAACAGATAGACCACTGGCATACGTATTTAGTACTTTAATTATTGAGCCGTGCTAGGTAGATGTAAATTAGCACTTGCACGCAGTGAGGTGTAGTCTAGTTGAAAGGAGCTACCACACCACCTCGTTTCTTGTTTGTTAACAAGCTGGCAGGTTTGACCGAGTAACTAGCTATACTGAGTCTGGAATGTCCTATAAAAAGATGTTCACTTAGTCTACACTGAAAGACCTATGTATTTACCTTGACATATTACACTATGACCCTATCATACAAGCTACACCATAGTGGAATAAAGCAAAGTAAGCTTGTTATTCATTAGGGTGGACTAAGTGTGGATTTATCGAAATAAACACACTTGACTGCAGGGATGACAAATCTATGGTACGCGTACTACTCGGTGGCATAAAAATACTATTTGGGTGGCACACCGACACAAAAAAAACCCATTAAATATAACTTTTTACAACTTGGTATTATTTTTTAATTCAATACAATTTTGACTGCCATGTTATTCAATGTCATGTCACAAAGAACTATGTGAAGTGAACGCCTAGAAATCATCTTGGTTCATAATTAAGTGCATCTCGTGTACTAATGATGACAAAAAACTATGCACCGAATATAAATATTTTAGTTGGCAAAATATAGCAACATATTTCAAACCATCATACTTGTATTTATCAATTTATTGTCTTTTTTCACCACTGAAGGTGTTGCTTTCAAAGTTTTTACTATAAATTATTGAAATCAATTTTGTCTAAGACACTCACTTTGACAATCTAATAAATTGTCCTTTTTTAAAATGTAGGCATTATTTAAAAAAATACTATTTTATTTTTCGTTCATTTTATTTCATAACTTATTTTAAAATATTCATTAATAAATTTAAATAAGAGATGATACATTAGATAATTTCAAAATTCAGATAGAATACTGTTCGTAAAAAGTTTCGCTATCCCTGCACTAAAGAAAGATTAAAATAATATCAAATAAATTATATAACTTTTATTATCGCATCAAGGCTTTATACTTATTTACACTAATAATAATATAGAGACGAGGAAAGAAGAATTTAGAGGAAATGTGCACGGATTTTCTTGAAGGTAGAGTGAGAAAATATTTAGAAAACCACCCAAGGAAAAAATGATCAGAATACCTATCCTTGTTGCCAATGGAAAATCAGACTAGATGAGCTTGAATTTTTTCTGCGTGCCAACCAAATTTTACTTTCTCTCGACCCCTCGAAGAAAGAAGTATTGTGATCGTAAAAAAAATCAAAATCAAGATTTTTTAAATGTCAGCCCCTTGAAACATAAAAAGTATTTGTGATAACGTCTCTTTGTATCACGACTTAGAGCCTAAACCATTTTATCGTCAGGTTAAAACCTTGTATCTAAGGTTTTAATAAGATTCCCCGAGGTGTTTTTTTAATTAGATATCTAGCCCTGGAATTAAGTGTAGTTTACAAAAGAAAAGAATAAAAAAAATAATTTTCTCAAAATCCGGTATAACAATTTTTACTAGATTTTTTTTTATCTAGACACCGTTTAACATAAAAACAAAATATCTAATATAATTTTTCCATGAAAATTAATTTGAGGGTACTATATTTAGGCAGAAACTACCAATTTTGATCATATTATCGCTGATATTTGAGATATGAAATAACTTATCGCTGTATAGATGTATTACAATAAAATATAAAACTATTTTATTTGAAATACATTTAAAATAAATCAATAGTTTATATTTTCGGCCTCAATATTATGATAGCTCTAACGTTCTATGTGGTCCCACAATATATAGAAAAAAGTGGATTCTACATATATATATATTTGATTGTAAAATTTAAAACACAACAAAAGGAAAATATACAAACGGTTTTACAAATTAAACTAATGAAACTTGATCAATTTACATATGCGAATTTTAGATTAGGTAAACAAATACAAACTTGAGTTGTGAAGAGGATTTTAGAAATGATCATAAAGTATACATAGACCCCCTGAATTCAAATATTTTAGATTAAATAATGTTATAGGCCTAAGTAGCACTCAGTTTTGTTAAATGTATACATTATATAATCAACCCTAAGAGAAAGTACTTTCTAATATTAAAAGCTATTTGGAAATTACATTACATGGACATAAATATATTTTTAAAGAAAAAATATATATTTTTGTGAAATAGTGCACTTCATACACATATACAATATTTACACTATATATTGTGTAGAAAAACATGAATGACCAACATGAATAATTCTATATGAAATTATTTATTTTAGCACTGCGTCCTACCACCCACTCGGGTTATACGATTATGTACAAATTACGCTCATGGTTTTAGGGTTTAGGACGTTATATTTATAGGAAGTGGAGGGAGAGTGGTAAACCTTTTTGGAAAAACCCTTCAGTACACTCGACCGAGATACTAAACTTGATCTCCCTGTAATGGTCAGTCTAGTCTACTGCGAGAGTAGCGTGTTAGACCATGCGGTCACCGAAGTGGGTGACATGAAAGGAAATGTTTCACTCGAGAATTTCACCAATAGCAGCTTCCATTATATTTTAGGTACAGGTAAGCTAATAAAATAAAATAAACATAACACTGCAATTAAAATAAATACATTAGGTAGTAAAGTTGTCCATATATGGCTAATTAGCAAAATTTAAATTCTTAAAAATAAATCATTTGTAAGCTACCCTAAAATTATTTTTTATCATGAAAAACTAATAATTTGAATTCAATATTCAAGATCGATTTCAAAAATATATAATTTTATATCATTCATCGTAGCTAAACAAACCTTAGTTAATTAATTTTAGATAAATAAAGATACATTAATAATGATAATACAAAATAGTTCCCGGTTTTCAGTTTTGAACCTAATCATTAGAGACATTTAAAAAAATATATTGGTATAAAACTCAGTAATTAGTTAACTACTATTACTAAATGATATTTTATAAAAACAAATTTATATATACTATTTATAATGTAAAAAGCTTAAGGCCCGTTGACACGGTATTAGTTGCCTAATGCAAGTACATTAATTTGGCCGCGCGTGCCCAGCTTGCACCGTGTAAACAGACAAGCAAGCTACTAACCTGCAAGTCCACTTGCAACTGAAAATGTTTGTCACCTTCCAACTTTACTAATGCAAGTAGACAATTCAAAATGGCGTCAACTAAAAATGTGTGTGTGTGTGTGTGCGGGGGACAAATATTTGTGGAATGTTCTAAAAAGAATGAGGTTTTGTGCAATTTTAAGCACCGGATTTATAAAGATAAGAATGCGAGGGATATTGCACTATAGAATATTTGTAAATTGATATCAGGCGTACATATTCTCAAGAAGTGTCCAAAATAAAATGTTACGTAAATATTGCAAATGTGCCTTGTGAGAGATATTATTTACTATAGGTAAACAAATGTTATAAATAATTTTACCAAACCATTATTTCTTACCATTCAACGTGGCATGTGTAATTTTTTAAATATACAATCATAAATAATAAAACATTGTAGTACCATGACTAGTTCCGGCAATATAATATTCGTGTTATCGGCAAATAAAGTATGAATGGCCGGTGGTTTTCACATAAAATCACCTACACGCTTTCTATTAGCCTTATTTGTCACTTTAATGAATCTTTATAAGTTTTAATCAATAATGTTCAGCCCATACCCTTCTAACACTTTGTAGTAATGCGTTGGAAACTTGAGTAGGTACACAACATAATATTATTGTCTCTTAGCAACCCAGATCCAAACCATTCTACGAATTAATCTAGGCCTAATATTATTAAAAACATATTTTAGGCCTAGCTATAACTTAACAAGATATTTTGTTATTAACATACCAACATTTAAAACAGGGTTGAAAAACCTGAGTTAGGCATATTAAAAAAAATGCCCAACCAATTTTGGTTGTGTTGGAATTTATTTATCTTATTTGAGTTTAATTTTATTTACCATGTACTCTAAGTAATTTAACAAATCAAGCAAAATAATTTAAAAATGAAATATATTTTAATGTATTAAGAAATTAAGAAATAGTGGACATAATAATCACTAACTTTTTATGTTGTCTAGATAGAATTTTTTGTTTAAATAGCTCAACTAATGATGATAAATTGCAATTACTTAAAAAAATTAATTTATCTGGCCGCACATTCTTATTATAAATTCAACCTTCCTAGCTCATAGCACATAAGCGTAATTATTATATGCGTATAGTAACCCGAACGATAAATGAGAATCAGTGATAAAAAAAATGGCTCGAATAGAGATACCAGTTAGCACCATTCTTCATTTTCAGCCATGTTTTTAGAAGCACTACTAATACAAGTGAAAAGTGCGTGTCCACACAACTCGCATGTTAGTAAGCTAATACTAATCAACTTGCATTAGTCCACTAACACCATGTCAACGGGCCTTTAACATTTACCCAATTTGAACCAAATTACTAAAGCCATTTTAAAAATATTAAAATTTCGAAAAAAAGAAGTCATCATAAAATTACTAGCGGAATTTCTCCCCCAAAACAAGTATACAACTTTACATGTCATCCTCGTGAGTAATGAGGTGGACTGGATAGAACTAGCTAAAGATAAGAATAGGGGTCTTACTTAAGTAAGTGCGGCAATGAACTCTTGAGTTCCTAATACCATAGGCTAAGTAAGTATAGAGAAAGTAATAAACATTACTTAGTCATATTTATAAAACAATTTTACTACCAGGGTTAAAATAGTTTTGTGTATTTTTCTATTCAATAGCGAAAAAGGTTAGTAACCCGAACGGATAGTAATACTCGGTGATAAAGAGAATACCAAAATTAAATGTTTATTGATAAATTATTTTCTATGAAATATTATTAATATTTTGTTCTCGTTCACAGATAACCTTGATTTAAATAATGATTGTGAAATATTTTCAATTCTTCTATCATTATTTTGCACTTTTAGCTTTTAATCCTGTCTATGACAGACCTATGTCAATATTTCCAAAGTAACAAAACAGAACCTTGAATTTGTAAATGCATGAAAGGTTAGGCGTCACTCTCGCAAGAGACTGGACTTCCGATGATGGGGCGATAGGGGGTTGAATTCCAATCATAACTTCTTTCGTATTTTTATATATGCCCTCTGTACTTTAATTTTTTCATTGCTACTGTTGATACAGTTGATAGCTTATATATTCGAGTGACCTAAGATATTACAAAGACATATTCCCTGGTCTAAACTCCAAATTTGGAATCCATGCGTAGGTTTTCCCCGGGTTCCAAAAGTTAATAATATGTGTACTAAATATAAGTAAAATCTACATTTAAATTGGAGGTATTCTAACTATTCAGATTTCTGGAACCTCCAGAGATTAGAACGACGACTAAACGTCATGCTTGTCTAGTTTGGTTTTCCTGTGAGGTCAAGGCTCGAATTCGGCCGAATGTATTTATCTAAAGGGTTTATCACACTCCCCCACGCCAATGAGGATACATTTCCTCAATACTCTACCTAAATCATTTCTACCCCATTAATGTAATTAAATATGGGTGAGGTGGGGAATGCCAGGCCTCCAACGTGGTTCGGATAACACGTTAAACTGTAGGTCCTCCATTTCATCTCACCATCACCCTACCATTACATATTAGTGTAAGTGCATATAACCCGAACGGGTAGTAAGACGCGGTGCTAATAATAATAAAAATATGGGTGAGCCGAATGGTTGGTAAGAAGCAGTGCCAAAATATTTCATAAAAAATATTGAAGATCTAAAAACTCGAGAATATATCTTGATCGAGAATGGCCATAGCAATTAAATACTTTCGAGAATACTATTAGATCCAGAACTTCTCTCTATATTTCTCTGTAGAACAAATATGGAGGGAGAAAAAAGTGACATGCTTTAGAGAAGTCTTTGCGGAATTGATAAAGACCCATACCTCGAAAACAGGGAGAAAAATTCAGTAAATTGGAAGAGACGTTTGTTGAATAAACATTTTTTTTTTAAAGACAGAGTGAAATAATTGCAATGGGGGCTAGAACTTCATTGATAGCAGAAACTTTTCAACGTCGAAGTAAAAAGTAAATGTGGGAAGAGGAAAAGTCACTAATAGGGAAGAACAAAAAATACTTAAATTCTCTTGTGAAAACTGTCAAAGAGTTTAGTTCAACCAAAATCTATTGGGAGTTGTATATATAAGTTTTAAGACAACCTGGTCCAAAACCTTAGCAAGTCAGTAACGCATCTTCCAATAATTGTATTAAGTTCCTGGGCTCGATTCCCATTATGTATTTTGATATCCAACTCTATTTAGTGAAATATTTCTTGCCTCGCTTTGGTTTTGTATTTCTCATGCATGCCAAGTTTATTGCAATCTCAATGGCTTTGTCTATTTACAAATGGATTGACTGAAAGGCGGTGAATGTCTGAGTGACAACAGCTATTGAAGGGAAGACGATATTATAGGCAACCACGTGTAAAGTACATTCGGGGAAGAAATCAAAAGATAATAGAATAATGGATAAATGGATTAGTAAAAGTAATACAAATTTATTTTAAAGAATCAACTAAAAGTATATTTTGGTGCAAAACAAATTTATTTAAAGATAAATTATGTTGACTTGAACGATTTATAATAATCTCTATAAGAACATTCTTAATTTCTACATTTAAATCAGCACAGTACTCTAAATCATTACATGTTTAACTTAAAATATTATAAACGTTTACAAAATAAATGTTTTTAAAATATCTATCAGCTTTAATTTTCTTCGGATTATTTTAAATCTTTTTTTAAATGGTAAATTACACATCCATGTATAGTTTCAATTTGCTATTCCTCAATTGAAACAAAATCAACACTAATAACGAATAGTAAAGTCACGTAATTTTTAAATAAAATCTAAAAGTAAAAAGTATTGGTTAATTAGAGCCTAACCATCATATTTACTTTGATATATATTTACTTTCAAACGTCCAGATTAAAAATCTGACTATAACATAGTTAACTAAATATTTAATATATGCATGACATATAGTCATATAACAGCTTTAACCAAGATTGAACTTTAGTATAAGAAACTATAATCTTATTTTAAATAATTTTGAGTTTATGAAAAAATATATTCATTAGAAACCCTCTCTGGACCTTACGCACATTGTCCTAGTGCAGTGGTTCCCAAAGTGGGATTGCACAGGGAGACGCTAAGTTGCAAGGGGGCGCGGTAAGGGAGCGCTAAGAGACAAAATGGTGGTAGAGGGGCACTTAAGCTGGTATATTCCGAGTGTGTTGTCTATTTATATTTGACTGACCAGCAAAATACTTTCCTTGCTTCAAGTTTCTTCCTCCATTTCCACCCCCTCCCCGAGACTACGTCCAACGTTCTCCCACCAGTCTTGAGGTCACGTCACCAGAGTTATTCAGACCAGTATATCACATTTTGAAAAAGTGTCGTGCTGTGTTCTTGTTTCTTTGTTGTCTCCTAAAGATTTTAGTGGTAAGTCCTGAACAAAATAGTATTGAGTGTGATAATTATTTTCCTGTGTTTTCAATTATTCAACATGTTGATTATAAATCGAGATTAGAAGCTACAAACGTGTTATTTTTGTTGTAGCCTACTCAATATTAAAAGTTTTAATGATGGTTATATGGGGGTATAAGAGATTTAATATTAAATTCAGTACCAATGCCTAATCTAGAGCTCAAATTTTGTATTTAAATTTAACTTACAAAATGTGTACATAAATAACATTTTAGCCAAATCATTTTTAAAAAGTATATAAAAAACAAAAATAAATGTAAATCTGAATTAATCTTTTTTTTCACGTTAAAAATTATTCATACATATATTATTGAAACAAAATTTAATGTTATGGCTGTATATTTCTGAAAGAAGCATCAAAAGAAAACCTTTTTTAAATATAGGCATACAGTAAATTTCTTTTTGGAATATAAATGGCAGAGGCAGAAAAATCAAAAAAGAATTGTAGGCAATATAATTCAGAATATCTTAAGTATGGATTTATACCTGCATCAACAAACCAGCAGCTGCTAATGTGTCTTGTATGTGAAAAGGTATTTTATAATGTGGCCTTAACATTTTTTTTCAATAACTTCGTAAAAAGTTTCAAAAGTGGCCAACATTGTTAAACATGATTTGCAATGGTTCGCAACAACAAACTGATGGTTTGTGTGCATCACACAGCATTTCATTGTTGATTGTTAAGTCAGGAAAGCCCCACACAATTGGTGAAGAACTCATCCTTCCGGTGGTTAGCGAGGCTCTGAATACTGTTTTGCACAAGTAACCACATGATATAGTTAAGATGATTCCTCTCACCAACAATTCGTTGCAAAGACGCTCTAATAAAAATACATAATTGTCCTCTAACTGTTTTTACACATCGAAAGGTAACGTCGAGATGAATAAAATCATGTATTTATTGGGCGCTACTCCTAGGATCTAGGAGAAAATAATAAAAAAATACCTTTAGCTTGGCTAACTTTGACAGAGATACGATGACTCTTGATACTCGATATCACTGGGCGTGCTCGAGAACGTTTTTCTGAATATTAAAATGTTAATGATAATGACACTACCTAACCTATAACAATAGTGTGTTGTAAGTCTCTACAAGAGTTGAAAGAGCACTTAAAATAAAAATAAAACATGAACAATTGAAATAAAATTAATCATTAATATAAAATGTACTAATTTAGACTACAATAAAAGAAATATATATTTAAAAAAATACAATTATTGAAACTTTTGTGGGTTATTATTATTATTTTCCTTTTACCGCATACCAATCCTACCTATGGAATGCCGAATAAATATAATTCTAATCTGACAAAATAAAAATAAAATATATGGTGTTACATATATTCTTAAACAAAATTAATCATTTAAAATAACAATCTCCGAACGTGGTTAAATTTAGGAGCTTAGAATATATAATACAAGAGTAACAAAATATATAAGCTAAACTTATATAGTATATAATTATAGTTTTGAGTAAGACAAAAATAAGTAGTATTGTTGGGAAAAGAGAAAAAAAATCAATAGAATTAATATTTTCACATAAAATAAAATATTAATTAATACTCTGGAATGGATAAAGAGTCTGAATATATTTAGTCTTTTCAGAAAAGTTTTTTCATTAATCCTGGTTTCTTGATAAATGAAGAGAAACAAATGTATTTAAAGTTGAAGATTTGGCTGAATCTCACCATTTATTTCGTCCATGTTAAAACAACACGAATTTCTGATATTTATTTCCTTTTAATAATTCCAACTCCTCCACAATTTGAAGAAATAAACAATCTCTAGTTTGGACCCAGACACTTAACTTTCCATTTTGTGTACTTGCACTTTTTTTTCAAGCCATTGTTCCACTTTAAAAATAAATTTAGTTATGAGCCACACAAATGTTGCTCCGTGTTAAAATTACACCGAATAAGATGACACTAATCTTCTTAATAAAGTGTTCCATGAATCAAATTTAAAAACGTTCTATTTTCTTACAAGTCCAAAGAAAAGACTAATATATTAAAATAAAAGATAAAATGTTGGCTATGGACTAGAGATGAATATAAAATAAAATGCAAATTTAATATAAAGATTGGAATATATATCAATGAATATGAACAATATTTCTTAAAAGAATTAAAATGTTTATTTCCAACTGTCATATTTGAAATGCACGCTAGTTTCTTTTTCTTACTTCTCACTTATGTGCCTTTTATAAAAGAAGAGGGTTTGGCTCAAGCATTGTTATTTGCAAGATGACTAAAAACTGATACTAAAGGAAAGTCAATATTTCATGTTGTTGAGGAGTTTTTCAAAGAAAAGGAAATTCCACTTACTAACATAGTTGCTTGTGTAACTGAGGGAGCACCATCAATGACTGGACGCTACCATGGGTGTCTCGCTTACTTGAAAAAATCGAGGTCAAATATCTTTACCATTCACTGTGTCATTCATCGCCAACATCTGGTTGCAAAAAATCTCAGTGGACACCCACACAATTCATTGCACAATGCTATTACTGCAGTGAATAAGATTAAAGCACATGCTCTCAATGATCGACTAATCCGGGAGCTCTGTGCTGTGAATGATGAAGACTTTGGAAGGTTGGTTGCTTCCCACTGAAGTTTGTTGGCTATCTAAAGGAAACTGTTTGAGACGCTTTTTCAACCTTTTTGACACTGTTGTGGAATATTTTGAGGATACGAATGCTTTTCTCAGTGATCAACTCAAAGAAATCAAACATGACATTGATTATTTATCTGAAATATTTGCAAAGTTCAATCAAATGAATTTTCATTTGCAAGGCATGACACCAATCTTATTAAAGCCCTATATGTCGTATCTAGATTTATTGCAAAATTAACTATACTGAAGTGCAATATATGCCGTCGCATACTATACCAATTTCCGAGTTTATCTAAGCTAGAAAAGAAAGTCGGGATACTAGGTGTCCATCTGCAAGTTTTTTGTAACCATTTGAATATGCTGCATGAAGATATGTCTGATTGATTCAAAGATCTTGTTATGATGGAAATTCCAGACTGGGTATTAAGTCCATTTTCAGATATTGAAGATGTTGGAGCATTGAAGGAAAAACTAATTGAGCTACAATATGTCATTGAGCTGAAGCCAAAGTTTAAGAAATCGTACAAGGAGTTTTGGGTACAGAAGGAAATTCCTGATCGCTATCCTGCATTATGGAGAGTGGTTAAGAGGCTCCTGATTGCATTTCCAACATATCATCTGGTGGAACGTGATTTCAGTGTGGTCAGCCTACTTCTCTCCAAGCAAAAAAATTGACTCCAGATTAATAAGCGTGGTGATATAAGAATCACGTTAAGTGACATTAAGCTAGACATTGGAAAACTGGCATCATTTCATCAAACTTATCCATCACATTAAGAATTTACAGAATAGTGATGTACTCACCTAGTTACTAAATGTGGTATCTAATAATATATAGTACTTAATAACTTTGAAAAGATTATCACTTGATCGAGCTCATTAATCATGTTTAATTAAATAAACTTAAACAATATATTTTAATTTTGAATAAATATTCAATTAACAATTGTTCCACTCTTGAATTTTATTGCGCTTTAATACATTTTGGGTCTTTGAAAATCATTATTATGAATATTGATTTTTTAGAGTAAAGTATAGGAGGCACTTGGCATGAGTTTTGGAACCAAGGGAGCGGTGATTCAAAATAGTTTGGTAACCACAGTCTTAGCGCTTCTGCGAAATTTTGTTTTTTGTTATTTTTTAACACCGCGTCTTACTATTTGTTCAGGTTATACGCATATGCACCCACATTTGCACGAAGGTAAAGTGTAAAGCCATTAGGAAAAAACTACCCTTAGTACACTCGGCCGGAATTCTAACCCCAATCTCCCTGTCATCGGTAGTCTAGTCTTAAAAGAGACTGATGCTTTAGACAAGTGGTCACTGAATGGTGGACCGCAGATAAATTTTTAAGGCCCTTGAATAAATAACGATAAACAGAATAAATGATGCTATTCCGGTTCTGTGGTGGACGGGTAGTAGACATGAGAGGCCATCATTAATGAATAATTAAAATAACTGAAAGGAAAGAAAGTCACATTTTTGAATTATTATAGCCCTATAGGACTTGAACTTGAGTCTCTGTTAAAGTTTTGCTGGACCGCAGAAATATGTCAAGTTTTTAAAAAGGACCTCCATCAAACATAACTGCTTTAGACCATGCGGCTACTGAAGCAGGTTTCTGCGCTATTGTTGATTTATTTCGACATAATAATTTGGAATGTTTAATTCTATTCACTCTGTATATTTATTAGCAGGTTATTAATACTAATATAAATTAAAACACCAAATACAAATACATATTTATTTCAAAAACAGCTTTGATGATTTATAGTACATTTCACTTGATTATTTTAACATAGCATTATACATACCAATAATTCATAATAGATGAATGTCAGTTTCTACTTTTTCACGACTTCTCTTTTAGGACTATTGAATATTAGAAACTTTTATTTGAAACATATTTTTATAGGGCCAAGAATAACCAGGCTATTGGCAAATATATATCTTTAACTAATGCAAGTCTTAGAAATGAAAAGTTGATTGTGCATATTCTTTGGTGAGCCATGGCGGTCCTTTTTTTCTTAATATGTTTATATAACAATGTATATTAATTTATGTAGTCGCTTTGTTTGAATGTTTCTTCAACATTGTATTTAATTTTGTTTCACAAATATTACTAGATTTAAGTAAATATCTCCTTTCTTATTAGGTAAAGGAGCAAGAAAGTCTGTGTAGTGCTACGTATTATTAATTTAATTTGTGAAGCACAATGTTAAAAGATAAATACGATAAATTTGTCCAATACACTTTACGCTGTTCGTTGTAATAGACATAATATTTAGGAGCTTGTAAAAGTAAAGTAAGTGTTTTATTATGTCATACATTTACTTCAAAAGTAGTAAGAGAAATGTTGATTTTCTTAATAAGTTTTAATACATCTTAATGGTACAATAATTTCAAAACATGTTAAATTTGTTTCGATTAGATTTAGATCTAAGAGTTGTGAGAGAGTTTGAGATAGCATTAGTTTATCCACAGTTATTCTAATGTTAGTCTAAAAGTTCCCTTTTAATTTAAATAAAATATATCTGTTCATAATGTAACTAGTCTTTTTGTAGAAGATAAAACTTTATTCTAGTGGTGTGAGGGGTCAACATAATTAAATTACCCTAACCACATTTGCTTACCAAACAAACTTTTCTTGAATTATGGAACGGGTTCTACTCAAACTAGATAAACGAACCTCTTTCCGACGGCTCAATAAATATATCAGATTTATGTCATGTTTTACAAGCTTGTACAAGTGTTTCTAAAGTAGTTATATATCATTAATCAAATTTAGCTGGAAAACATCATCAACATTCTACCGACATTTTTTTAGATGCACATGGATTTAGCAGTTTATGTGATTCAACATAATCAGTGATGTTTCAATTACTGTTTTTCTCGATTATATTTCTTAACTTCTAAACTGGATTTTTAATTCTCTATTGCAACTCTAAATTTTGACTACTCAACATTTACCATTTTATTTTTTTCCTTGGATCCAACTTCAACTTATAAATATATTATAAGGTCATATGTTATATATACAATTTTTCTTCTGGCACTGAATGAGAACAGCAAGAAATTCAATAGCAGGCGTAATAAAAAAATAGTCAGTTCTGAATAGTTCCGATTCTTTTCCTTTACTGTGATTTGAGAAATAACAATTTAGCTATTGTAAAATAATATTAATTATTAATATACCAATAAGAAGAGAGATTTTTGAAATGATGGGGAATTTTGTTTGATATAACCAATTATAACGCAAATTTTACCAAGCAATTGAATGCTTAAATATTAATACACTTTTATCATTTTGACATAAAGTTAATACTTTTATTTATTGATTTACTCATTTTTGTGCATCACCTCTTAATATCCACCCGGGTTATACACATTTTCTCAATGATGGGACGGGGATGAAAAAGGTGAAATTTATATTTATTAATTTGAGTGGAGAAATAATGGAAACATATTTAGGAAAACACACCATAGTGGTATTCAAACTTTGACCTTTCCATCGCAGAAAAACCACACATAATTGCACTGAAACCTTCATCCACGTGTCCACATGTGCAGGTTTCATGAACGTTGACTATTTTTTTTTTTAATACATTTTAGATTCAGATTTGTAATGATACGTCGATAGGGATAACTGACAAATTTGTAAATAATTATATTTTAATCAGTTCTATCCATAAAATAAGACTACCAACATTGCAACTTAAATATTGATTAGTAATTATAGTGCCAAACTCAGTAGTCTTGTCAAGTGCTTACCTCACAACCCGATGTTTATAGGTTCAAATCCCCCTGAGATTGGTGGATTTTTCTTGGGCGAATAAAATCAGTTGCACAACTTTCTTTGGGGTGGAAGTAAAGCCGTCGGTCCCATGTCAATTGTAGCATGTAAAAGAACCCTCGATTATATGTGAAATAGCCCCACAAAGTATATGAAAATATCTTTCTCGGTAAAATCAGTAGAACCTTTCGCTCCCGTTTATAGAAATTTAGTGTGGAAAACAACGAGAATCTACCACACTTCCTGAACTCCCCTAGCACGTGGGATTTCCACCAGATAGTGCAGGCATAACTAACCAGCCGAGGGGCGGAGTTTATACCTACATATGGATAGATATAAATCACATAAAACCAACCTTCGGATTGTTGATGAAGAAGTAATATTAGTATTCAAGTGAGTAAATTCTGTTAGTTTCATGGCATTAAGCTAGAAAAAACACTTGTAATGCTCAAATATTAAGAAATATCCTTTTATTGATTGGTTATCAATCATATTTATTTCAAACAATAATTTCCGAAACAAAGACCTTGAATCTCGGTTACAACCACCCCACCTTTAAACCATTATTATAGAAAAAGAGTTGAAAACCTCCTCGTTGTGATTTAAAAGTTAAACCCAAACATAAAATGGTAGTGTTGGTGGTGGTGGTGGTGGTGGTGGTGGTTTCAGGGGGTGGATGTCCGGTTCACTGCTAGGCAAGAACCCCCCGGGGTTGACTCCTATCCGGTTGACCGACCGCGTAGACGACGCGGTAAAGAGCATTTGGAAATCGATTACGATTTCAAGTATGGCTGGTTTGTGATCGCACCACGGCTTGCGTCCTAATTCGGGCGATGTCACCCACTGGGTGGAGAGGGTGTGAAGAAAGGTGTAAGGCAAGCATAGATAGACGAAAGAAAGAGAGAGAAAATTTAAGGAGATAGATTTTTACGACTGGATTGAAGAGTTTGACTGAAAAGTTTAGATATTCTAGTTCGATTCTAGACAAGTCTTAAAATGAGCTACGGTTTATGTGGTGTTTTTTTTTTCAGCGCCACGTCTTACTACTCGTTCATGTTATACACTTATGCATTAATTACGCTAGGGTTTTAGGAACGAGGAAGACTATATTTACAGGAAGTATACCTTCATTTTCGTAGATGGAGAGTGGAAAACCATATTTAAAAAACCACCTTTAGTACACCCGACCAAGATTAAAATCTTAATCTCCCTGTCATCAGCAGTCTAACCTATTGCGACTGTAGTGCGTTAGACCTTGCGGCTACCAAAGTGGTTTTTTTTATCTACTACCTTCAAGTGAGACTGTTGATTACCTATTACGTGAACAATCTGATCTAATAAAACTTTCTGGGGAGAGTAAATAGGAAGTAAATTCAAAATCACTTGTATAGAGAGATAATTATGAAACATCTTTTCCCAGAACATACATTCCCTCCTGTCTGATACTTTAGATAAATATGTACAGTCCAATTTTCATAGGAAGAGCATAACTGACAAAGAGTAAGGCTAATAGATCTACTTTAGCGTATTCGAGGTCAGGTCATATGCTTTACAGCCGTCACTTTTGATAGATCTTATCACTACCTATAAAATAACATTAAATATTATAGTAAAATGTTATCCATATTTACCATAAAACGTTTGTATTTTCTAAAAGGTACTTCCTTCCAAAAATTGACTTTATTACATCTCTTCACTAATTTTGCATACCGGATTTGATTCCAGGCATAAACTAAAATTATATGTACTAAGGAATATAGGGTTCTTTGTTTTAAAAGGATAGATTTCTGGCTCATAACACAATTTTTTTTTTACCACTACGTTTTACTACCCATCAGGGCTATCCGCATTTAACTACACTAACAGGGTGGGTTGAGTAAGGTAGAATTCAAAATAATTGTACCTTGATTTGTTTAGAAGAAGAGGGGAAAACAATTTTGGGAAATACACTCTGTATGCCCAATTGGTATTCAAAGCCCGACTTTACCATCACAGTAAAATCAGAAATTACGAGATTTACCTCGTATTCCGTGTGCCCCCAATCCCATTTGGTTCCAAATTCATCCAGTCGGGAATCAAACTCCAGGCCATCGAAGGATAATAAGACCTGGTACTCCACTCTTAGCATCACCCGTATTTCACATTGTTTCTACCTTCTACAGTAGTATAGGATATTGTATTCTATCCTCAAATTATCAGAACAAACAATACCATTGAGGAAATCAGGGACTTCTCTTTGATAGTAAGAGAATTTTGTCCATATTGGCAATCTAAAGCTTGAATCAAAGATTCACCGGAAATAGAGAACAGAATCAGTTTGAATGACGCAGAAAGTCATACGCTGTATGTTGTTGATCCATGTTTCATTGCAATGTTAATTTAAAACAGCTTATTCTCAACATATTTAATTCTCTAGTGGATAAACATATGTTTTAGATCATTGCCACGATGGATGTTTTCAAAGATTTGGTCTCCCGTGCGAAAGATCTCAGGTAAAGCGGATGAAGTAGAGATGAGTTGAACTTGAGCAGTACAGTTCGCACCGATGAGAAAAAAAATCTAGTGATGGGCCTAGAGTGTGTCACGTGATCTTTTTTCCAAACTGCGCACTGCGCTTGTTTTTTTTCCGAACCTGTGAGCCCACAGTAGCTCTTTATACGTAAATGCTAATAGTTTGGTTATGGTGTAGTTGAAAAAACCCAACTATAATAGTATATTTATTTTATTTATTTTTTAACACGTTATATTACTACCCATTCGGTACAGTAGTCTAACATTTATGTGTATCCACTACTCATTTTATAAAATCCTCTATTTGAATTGATCATAAATTTCAACTCCAAAACCAAATGCTATGAACGTCATATATATATATATTATGATTGAAGCTATCGGGTGGTATTATAAAACCAATATAAACCCTAAAGTTTAAAATGATCTTACATATATTTTAGATTTATTTCATAAATTCTTCGATTGTTCTTTCAAGTATAAAAGAGAAAAAATAAAAAGTAACTTTGAAAAAAAGAAAAAGAAATCAGATTCACTTCTGAAAGAAAATAAGGTATTTATCTACCCTGAAAAAAATTCAATCAAATGTTACTCTTTTGGGAAATCTGAATATGGTGGGCTAACATTTATTTTCTGAATGACTATATATAGTCTACTATTACTAGCATGGAGTTAGTTAAATAAGAGAAATACTTTAACATAATGTGTATGATGTATTTTTTTTAAAGTCAGTTTTTTTTTTAAATTGTATGGATACACACAATATAATAATGGTATTTTGATATAGGTGGGAGGTGGTATTTTGATATAGGTGGGAGGTGACCTGGTGGTCTAGGGGTAGGGTATCAGACCTCTATGCTGGCGGCCAGGGTTCAATCCTCGGTCCCGGCAAAGATTTATCTGATTACCAAACCCTTCCTTCACCTCTGACAAGACATCTTGTGAATGTGGGGAATGTAAGGTCTCCACCGTGGTTCAGATTCCACGTTAAACTGTAGGTCCTTCATTTCATCTCACAATCACCCTACCATTACACATTAGCGTAAGTGCGTACAACCCGAACGGGTAGTAAGACGCGGTGCTAATAATAATAATAATATAGATGGAGTGCAAGCTCTTGATTCTTTGCGCTATTTAATATTTTTACCCCGGGCAAAAAGCTAACCTCACCCAAGAACCCTCCTCTTTTATCCGGGTTCGGGACCTGAAGTGACGCTGTTAAGATACTCAATTCACCCAGCAAACTCATAAATTCGAGTTTTGAGAAAAATCACCAGTAAATAGCTAATAGAGAGAAAAAAGAAATGAAAACATAAAATAATATTGTCAAATCAACCCCATCACTGATACCGGGATCACGATCAACTTTACTTTAACTTAACGTAACGTTCACTTAAAGTTAACTTAAATTAAGAAAACAGATGTATGATCACGATTCACGTTGCTTAACGTAACAACTCGAACAAAACATCTTCACTCTCAAGTATGATCTGTAATTTTTACTATTTTTACAGTGATGATCTGTGAATATTTACAGTTTTCAATCAATATTATAAATATCAATTACTACACTTTTTTGATAACTTATGCTGTCCGTTTTTAGTTTAATTATTTTGTTTCAATGTTTGATCACTGGAAACTATGCTAAAGAGTAAACCTTGTTCAAAATACCAACAAATTAATTACTAAATAGCCCTGTTGACTTCACTCGGATAATGATTGGCTGGCTAGATCATATGATACCCTTAAAGTAACGTTCACTTAAAGTAAAAGACCTCCAAGGACATATAATTAGTTAAGTGAAGTGCAAGTCAACGTTAAGTTAACTGAATCGTGATCGCTTACATTTAAACACACGAGGAGGTCCTTTACGTTAAGTTACGCTAAGTTGATCGTGATCCCGGAATGAATGGATAGCTTTACGTAAGAGAGAATGGAACCAGCATATTGACAGGATGCAAGAAGACAGAACTGTCAAAATAGCAAGAGACGAAATACCTCCAGTAATGAGAAGAAAGAAGGACAACCTTTAGAGACCTTGGAGTGAAACAGGCCAAAGGCCTACAAAGAAGAAAGAATAAGAACCGTTAACATAAATGTTGAGCAGAAAAAATAAGTTTAAATACAAGCTTTAGTTTCAGTTCAAGGAATTGCCTACATTTGACGTAGTGTCAAGTCAAGATAGAATTTATTATTTTATGTATTTACGTTCTATTTGGTTAGTTTAATAGATCATTAAAACAAAACCCATTAATTATTAGATAGTTCTAAAAATGGTCTTACACTGTCATAATATTATTATTTTTTATCTTTAAGTAGTATTATTGTAAACGTAATTCTTTTAAATCATCTAGAGCTCAGGTTATTTTCTTTATTCGTGAAAATGTGAATATTCTTGACAGGAGAGAGATTTTTTTTTTACAAGTATGTGGAACATATGTCCTTAAAGAAACAAAAAAAAGTAATTTTGCTATGAAAGTCAATGATGGCAAGAAGCAAATAGTAGATTTTGAGTGTTTATATTTGTCAGATAAAGTGGGGAAAATTTATCAGCACATAACAAAATACATTTTGGGGTGAAATGCTTACTTTTTTCCCACGTTTCCTATTTTGTACATTATTGTCTAGAGGTCAATACACACAGAATGATAAGCTAATCTAAGCCATGGTCCCTCTTTTCACTCCTGAATTCAGTGTTGTATCTTTCTGGTCTGCTCCAGTGAAGTTTAGTTATGGTGGCGTTCTCCAAAATGTCTTGTTTAAATTCAGATGATAGTACTGAGGAAGAAAAGATGCTGCTGTTAGAAGCTGTTTTGAAAGACTAATAAAATTTAGGAGGTGGTGGTTTGACTGGTTCAACTAGCGCTTCCATTTTAATACAAATACATGTATTAAATATAAAACCTAAATATAATATTACTTAAATACACGCGAAACAAACTGAAAACAAAACTTCAACATTTCTTCAGTTATTTTCACAAAATCAGCACTGCATCTGTTCAACACGGAGCCCAAGTTGAGTTATGCGCATGCGCAACATAAGATGGGTCGAGATGGGAGATGGAAAAATTGCCCGGCCAGCAATCGGTAAAAAAAAAACCATAGCGTGGCGTAGCAAGGCATAGCTTAGCTTAGCTTTCTGTGAGAACCAACACATTAAAATACATGGTTCGCTATTTTTCTAAAGTGTTAGCAGAGCAAATCTTAGCTTAGCATTCTGTGAGAATCGGCCTTAAGAGTGATAGTGCTTAGAGTGCTTAGGTGCGTCAAGTCTAAATACAACCCGCTTTGCAAAATGGCTTTATAATCGTCGTCAAAGGATCTACTTTAACGAACAGTTTCAGAAGAAATGTAATAGTCTTATAGTTTTAATGGATTAAAACCCGTTTTATACTAATTAAAAGTCCTGGTACTATCATTAGTGGTCGCATAGTACAAAGCGTCACTCTCACAATAGACTGGACTGATGGTCACGGGGAGACTAGGTTCGAATACCTGTAGGATGTATTGAGGGTGAATATTCATAAATAGCTTGCTACTTCTCCTTCAACTAAAATTGGATATTTAAAAAACTAAAACTGTTCTATCCCTAAACATTTAGTGCGAAAATGTGGATAGTCATACCGGGTAGTAAAATTCAATGCAAAAAGCCCCATGGTGATCCTAGAGGTGTATAAACATGTATGTGTCCTTCTTCCATGATTAGTGTATGTTGAATGATAATAGACATTTTAAATATATATCTTGAGTTGACCGGAAATTTTTTGAATTCATAGGTTTTTTGGGCTTTTTTTAAATCTTCTTGATGCCCATAAGTATGATAGAAAACAGACATAAAGTCAAAAACAATTATTTTTGTACTAGTTGTACTTTAATAATTTTATATTTTGTGAATTAGTTTTGTAGCGTGAAGATTTTAAATTAAAAATAAATATTAAGATGTTGTACGATCTGTGGTAAAAATAAGGTTTTTAATGCAGCTTTGGAACTATTCAACTTTTATTATATAATTTTAGTTATTTTATTATTTTAAATTATATTTAAGTGAATGGTTGTGAGTGGCTTGTTTATCCATTACCATTGGTATGATTCCATTCAATCTTATTTTATTACGTTGACTATTTAAATATTCTAGTAGTTTATAAAGTATTAGTCTTAAAATTAACTAAACCTTGAACCTTTCAAGAGATTCTAATTTTGTGGTAAAATTAAAAATATGCTTGTCTTGAAATATTTTATTTTTCATTGGTTTAATTTTAGTTTATTTAGTAAAGCTCAATTTACACATCAAATCTTTAACTGAGCATTGAGGTAACAAATTAGGACCATTGATTTTCAAAGTAAGAATTATTTGATTTTGAATTTATATTCTAATACCTGCTCTGATTATATTTAAAAAGTATCATATACTTGATATTTGTATATAATTAACGACTTAAAAAAGGGCATTTAAAAATTAAAGTAGTTATAAAATTAAATCCATTTCCAGTTTTTTTCTTATTCTCTAAAAAAATTGATAACAACATTTTGAAAAAAAAAAATATATATATACACTTGTATCACTTTTCTTATATTACTATACAGTGATATGTGAAACATAGTCCACATTCATTGTGGGAGCATTTGAAAATAGTTTTAAAATATTACAGTATTTTAAATTTATTTAAACAAAGTCATTTATTGATTAATTATTGATCAATTATTGATTTACCTTTCATTTCAAACTTAAAATGTTTAATATCAATCATGTCAAGATAATATATATCATTTAAATAAATCAGTTAATGTGGTTACCACTTACATAAAAAAAAGCAATTTAGGTATCTTAAAAATTGCTTAGAGTTATTATTTTAAACAAAAATCACCAAACCTCTATACTTCAAATGTAAAATCATCAATATATCAAAGGTTCTAGTAATTATAGATAAAAATAGGTACTATAGACAAATGCATTATTATTTAAATAAAAATAAATAGCTTATTCAAAAATGTGAATGATTAATGTTAAGTGTTTCAATATTATACATAATAACTAGACCCCTATACCAAATAAAATTAGGTAACACTCGTTAGATTTTATTTGAAATTTTTGTCTCCCACACAATATTATATTTTTATTTGAAATTGTAGTTTAACAAAATAATATTGTACAATTCTCATTTATCAACACTAATATGTAGAATTATGATCTAATATAGGTTTCTTAGGGAATGTATTTAGGAGCAAATTTAAGGTGCCATAATTTTCCCTTAAAATTCTAAATCTACCGTAGATATGTTTTTTTTTATCAATTATTAGCTGATTTAATTAATAATGAAAACTGTCCATAATAATTGGTTAATGCCTCAGTTATTTTTATTAGTTAAATTGATTAGCTATAAAGAATTGATACGAAGAATATTGCATCAACGTTAACATATGGAAATCTTAAAATCTACTTTTGCATATTCAATTACCTAAATAGTATTATTATTATTATTATTATAAGCACCACGTCTTACTACCCGTTTGGGTTACACAAACTTATGCTAATGTGTAATGGTAGGGTGATTGTGAGATGAAATGGAGGACCTACAGTTTAACGTGGAATCCAAACCACGGCCTGGCACTCCATACATTCACAAGTTGTGATTAATATACTTCTTGTGAGAGGTGAAGGAAGGGTTTGGCAATCAAATAAATCTGTGCCAGGACCTAAGATTGAACCCCGGACCCTGAGCACAGAAGCCCGACACCTTACCCCTAGACCACCAAGTCAACGTAAATAGAATTTTAAAATAAATAGTATATATCGTGTCTGTTACTAGTGAATTATGAAGGTTGCAACAACACTAGTTAGGTTAAGTAAGTGCAAATCATGCGTGAAAATAAACTCGTAAATTGTATGAAAAGCCCGTAAAATCAACCAATAAAAAAAAAGTTATTTTATGATATTTTAAGAATGGCGTAAGTAAATCACACGATGTCAAAAGTTAACTGTTTCCAACAAGATAGTGGCTCTGCAACAGATGGCGATGAAATGTATTCTTGATGTAGCGTACTGGCCCTGTGAGATGTAACTTTGATTCAAGTCAGACTGTTTTGAAACGTATCGATTGAATAGAGCAAAGAACATCCGCCCTAAGCCATTGAGAAGCTTAGTCAGGGGGATGTTTGTTTCAAATTGCGGGAGGGTGAAAATAAAATACCCCGTACTGCCCCTCTTACGTTCTTTCTGTGTATTTATGCACATGCGGGTTGTATGCATTTATAAATGGGGAAGGATGGATTTATAAAACATGTAGCCGCATTTTCTTTGAAGGAAAGTAGTAGGCCTAATATATTTTGGACACTCATTATTACACTCACAGTATTTATTATTTTAATTACTACACCCTATAATGGCCGTATGCAACGGGTTGAGAAACGTGGTCACAGGGTAAACGCTTACGGTGAAAATCAAAGCAGGAATACGAAGTGTGGATGAGCCCCAGGGATCTTGGGGAGCGTTAAAGTATTACGTAAGCATCTTAGGGGGAAGGGGGTTCAAGCTTTGCTTACGTCAAACAGAGAAAGATGGACAAAATTGAGGGAAGGCGCATCGCAAGCCAATTGGACTTCGGGCAGCTTCACGCGGCAGTGAAGATGCTGAGTGGCTAAACAATAACAAGTGTAGAAGGCTACAGAAGTAGGCCAAAGCTTGAGTTACCTAGCCCCCCCAGACCCCCTCCCCAAATAGAGACATAATAATTGAAAGTGTTGATACGTGGATTCAAGGACCTTGATATTCAGATTAAATGGAATCTAGGGTTTGATTTTATAAATATAATATTAATGTATTCACTGATAATACTTTTTTTGTAACTTAAATTAGCAGTAAATTAAAAATTTTAACTTTTATAATTTGTTTTAATTTTACCTGTTCAATAAATTAAAATTCATTGTATACCAGTGTTAGTAATCAATTATTATTTACTGTATAAATTAACACCTCTATGTTAATAATTGTCAGCAATTTATAAAGTGTATGTAGTTTTAATTCTTTTTATCATCGCGTCTTAATAACTGTTCAGGTTATAGGCAAAATTGCATTTAAAAAAGAGTGGTTAAATTCCTGTGAACCAATGAAAAAAAGTTGACAAATATCACGTAAGCAATAGGGGGGATGCGGTCAGGTATTTGCTTATTATTACTTACAAGAGTGGGGAAGGGGTTAAAAATAGCCAAAAATGTGCTTACGTAATACTTGAACACAACCTTTGGTCAATGAAGAAGTTGAAATTAGAAGAAGTTCACCCACAATTGCGTGGAGAAAAAGATAGAGTGAGAAACCTTCTAGAAAAAAACCATGCTCACTAAACACGACTGGGATCGAACTCTGATCTTCCCATCATCGGCATTTTAGTCTCGTATGAAGAGTGACGAACTAGGCCGTGGGGCTACCGATGCGGGTTTAATGAGTTTTTACGGAGCGATTGAAAATCCGTTGCACAACTTCCTTTGGAAGGATATTAAAGCCGTCGGTCTCATGTCATTGTGGCATGTAAAAGATTCCTGGAAAGTATGTGAAAGTACATTTCCGGTCAAATTGATTTGCTATTTCTACCTCGCTCGTAGAATATCCAGTGCGGAAAGCAACGGACAACTACCGCAATGTTAGGACTTCCTTGGGAGATGTGCTTTCTCCCTGATGCAGACAGCATTAACGAGCCGAAGCTTCGCGAAGATCCGAGTTTCGAATGGATGGGAAACACGTCAGGTCCGACCCTAGGGTTGAAGACTCATTATTTATTAATAGGAAGGGTCTCGTCTCATCCGGCCAACATACGTCTAATTCCACCCAGCTCTTGAACCAAAATTATACTCTGCCTGTAACCGCCAGTAACTGAAGTGCTCCGCAAATGACGCTGCTTACGTCATCGGTTTCCACTATAATAGAGGAACCCTTGGGAGGGGAAGTGTGTTCTGACTGACCTCCAAAATGATTCGTGTTCGAGTACTTAGTATTAAAATACTATTCATAGATCGGATATGAGTGTTTATTGATCTTATATATAATACTATACATATATTTATGGTTAAATAGTGTTATGCGTCGTTTTTACGACAGTTCTCAACCCATAGTCTTTAAATATTATAAATGTAAATAGAAAAGTAAATTAATGTACTTTTATTTTAATCCCAAATTAAAAATACTCCCCTTTGAATATTGTTTTTATGAAATTAAAATATTTTGGGAACATATTTGGGTTTACGTTTTAATTGTTTGAATATTAGTGATTAAAAACGATTTCTTAGATATCGGAATTATTGTCGAAATAAATCAATTTACGGTTTAAATATATATATACATATATTTACGGTTTAAATATATATGTATATATATATATATATATTAAAATTCCAGCAGGCTTAGTTGAAAAAATAAAGTAGGGATTGGGTTATACTTTGACCCAGATGGTCCAATTTGATCCCCTTGTTTGTTATTAAAGCTCTAATAGCATTAATGTGTACCCATGCATTTAACTTAAATAATAATAATCTAGATGTTTCTAATTCTCTTGTCTGACAAATGAATAAACATCACCCACTTCAGTGGGCACATGGACTATGGCACCAGACACGCTAAGTCTACGTCACCAGGGGTGGTGAGGTAAAGGTTTGAATCCTGGCTGGACGTATTTTTAGTGTTTTTTGCTAAATGGTTTCCTAGCTCTTCTTCCAAATAAATGTGTGTACATCTACTTTAAATTATATCCCCCTTAATCATATTTAACTAGTGTAAATGTGTGGCCTTGCTCTGACGAGTAGTAATATGTAGTAAGAAAAAAAAAGTTATCCTGTTCCATGCCCAGTCCTGAATAGACCTGGTTTTTGAACATATTTATTGGAAACTTTTGCTTTTAAATAGATTTTGTCCATTTATAGTTTCTGATAGATTATTAATTATTCTATGTGGAAAATGTGAGAACCATTATAATTTAGTATTGTATTCATCCATCACCTTATCTCAGTGTGTAGCGTGTCTGCTTAATGATATAAGAGTCACGGGTTCGATTCCCGACATGGCCGAAAATTTATCAGTGGTGAAATTTGGGTTTACCATCACATATTGATAAAATTTTTGACTGCACGGAATGGATGCTGTGCCTGTTCTATTTTTAAGTTAGATTATAAGTCATATGAAGCTACTACAGGTCTAGCAAGCCAGTAGGGGAAAATATACAGCTTGAATAAAAAATGAACACAAGCCACAGGCTGGAAACAGTAATGAATGTAAAATTAGTCTTGAATAAAAATTAGGCTCATAAATTCGATTACAAAATAATATATTAAATATGTATTTTTTTAAATAAATTTTTTTTTTTCAAATTTAGAATTAAACAAACAACTGTTATTTTATATGTCTAGATTTTCAGTAAATATCTGAAATCATGCACTAGATTTCTGGTTACGGGGAAATTAATGTTAGATGTTTGTTGATTGTGCAGGGGTGGTTTTCAACATGTGATTTTATAAACCTCTTTTTTAATTTAAGTGGGGATATACTTCTATAGTTCCTATCTCCCTTAGATTAAATCGTTAACAGATTTGGTGATAAAAAATTACTTATAAAAAATTATAGAATCTAATATATAATGTCGTCTTAAATCTTTAAGAGCATTTTCGCATACAGTGACATACACAATAATTACACATTAGCATAATGATTAATTATAATTAAGAGGGAAGCATGACAAGACAATCTATGAGAAACAGTCAGGAAAAGAATGATGGGAGAAAACAATGTGGGGTATATATACCAGTCCTTGGTTTGTGATTGTTTTAAAACTACACTAGAGGGGTAAAAAATAGGATGATATAGAAAATATTATACCCGCACCCACCTCGATGGTTGCATGTTCCAACGCGCTACTCTTGCAGTAGACTAGACAGCCGATCCCCGGGAGATAAAGGTTCGAATCTCGTTCGGATGTACTGAAAGTTGTTTTTCCAAAATTGTTTTCTAGTTCACCCCACGCAATTGCGGATACTCTTTCTCAAAATATACCCATCCTACTCCCTAAAACTCTTAGTGAGATTAGTACATAAGCGTGTAACCCAAAATGGTAGTAATATACGGTGCTAAAAATATTATATAAACCAGTATTTATTTGGAGACAGAATGAGAAGATATTTAGGAAAAATCAGAACACTTCTCTGAGATTCAAAACCCGATCTCCCTGTCAGTGGCAAATAAAACAAGACAGGATGCACTTTATTTCTTAAACCACACTCCCACCAATACGTGTAAGCCCATCTGTCATTGCTCTCTAGATAATATGTTTTCTGTTTATTTATCGGACTTAAGGTGGAATGGAAAGGAACTTGAGCTAAGGTTGTATTTTTTCCCGTTTTTATGACAAAAACCGATTATTTTTTCTCCAGAGTAAATAAAATATTGCTTCTGTGGATATTTTTTTTAACATCATCTTACTACGTGCTAAGGCTATACGAATATATGATAATTATTATAATGGGGTAGAGATGAGTAAGGAAGTATTTTATTGTATCTGCATTTGCGTGGGCGGAGATTGGGAAATTCTATAGAGAAAAACACCCTCAGTAGAACTGACCAGGATTCGATCTCCTCATTATCGAAAGCCCTTCTAACACGAGAGTGACTCCTTAGACCATTCAGTCATTGAAGCGGGTTTAGATATATTTAGATTAATTTTCAACACCAAGTAGTCTCAAAATGTATTGTAATATCGGCCATGGGCATTAAGTCGTTTGGCCAGGACTTTTTTTTATCTTAATTTAAAAGGTTTTTGGTTAAATACCGGTAAGCTCAGAAAATATTCAGGTTGTTTAGTTAACTTCATGTGGAAAACTAAACTAGACGTACAAAACTAGGTGGCCATCCTTAAATAATTATGTCTGGGTTTTAAAAAGGGGGAAAGGGGTGGTCAGAAAGGGATGAGGTCAGTATTTTCTTACATTTTCTTATAAGGTGGTGGGGGGAGGTCAAAATCTATCTTACTTAAGTTTTTTTCATCCCTATTTATGGTGAGACAAAATCTTTTTTTTTTAGCATAAAGTAAAAATATGAATTATAAAATATCACTTGCATTTAATTTAATTACTTCAATTTAGGTGTTTTGAAATCTCTTATCACTCGTTTTATTAGCAATCCTTATTTATAAATGTAAATAAATCTAGCTTGCCAAATTGTAAATAAAATATGTAAGATAGAAGGGGGTTGGGGTGATGGAATGTCTAACAATCTTTACGTTGTGTGGAGGAGGTAGAGGTTGAAAATATTTTTTTTTAAAGCCTTACGTAGTTTAAGGAGGGCTCTTAGCGCTCTTTCTTCCACCCTACCTTAATGCTATTATAATACAATTTCTCTAGAGTGGTGCGATGGAGAATACGACTGTTGAAGTATTGGAACAGAAGGAACGATATTCCGTCTTGAATCCTGATTTACGACACAATAAAGCGCGAGCCGCAGGTGCGTGTTACTTGGTTTTGTCCTGACAATTAAAACGATTGTCATAGAGCACCTGTATGAACACTGCGAAGAATAATAACATCTATCCACACAAATATACATAATTAGAAATGTAAGTGGACTTATTAAACTGATTGAAGAATAGAACTATAGTTAAAATTAATATTGTGGCAATAAAATTGAAAGTTTGTTAAATAAAGGATATTCTATTAATATTAATAATACCATTTGTACGTTTAAAACCAAATGTGGAATGTCTGAGGAATGTAGAATTCAGAGAAGATATACTCGTATTTGCGTAGAGAGGAAGTAGGGGGGCGGGGACGAGGGAAAACCACCCACACCAGGATAGGATTCGAATCCCACCTCTCCCTATTCGTCATTTGAAAGCCATACCAGATTAACTTGACGTTTAGTCTGCGTTCCCCAAAATCCGGGTAATTTATTATCAGTATGTATATTACTGACCAAAAGTAGTGAGGCTCTGTCTTAACTCCATCATTTGAAATTGCATCTGTCTGTAGTTTTTTTGTTCCACGATAACTGACAAAGACGTTGACCAATTTTAACAAAATTTTACGGGAAAATTATTTGAACGTAGAACAAACAAAGTATGTGCATATGATTCTACGATCTGTCTATTCATTAAAAGATGGCAGCTACTAAAAAATGTGTATGTTTGATCTATGATATCTGCCAAATACGTGGGCCAATTATAATGAAATTTGGTTGAGGCATTCCTTGAGCTTGGATCAAACGATGTATGTACATGGTTTTCAATCTGGTTATCCGTTTTAATATGGCACCTGCTCAAATGGTTTTTCGTCTAATGGTTTATCTCAAGTGATTAGAACTTATAATTATAAGCACTAAATCTATTAGGACCTAGGACTGACGTCTTAAACCGTGTAAACATTGGTTATTCTCTATAGATATATTTAATTAATGAATATTGTACACATTTGTTGTTTTTTATAGTTTTATCATCAAGGAAAAGTATCGACTTCAAATCCAAGGAGAAATCTTAAGACCTTGGTAACAATAAGAACATGAAACACTTCTTAACATGATGTACGTAGTTTTTTTTTTTAATAAGTGAGGTTTGCTGTTCACCGAACTACCAGTATTACGGGTTGGGGCAGAAAGTTTTGACACATATAATAACATTATATCTTTAATTCCCTAACTATTAAACGATTCAAATTAAATTTAAAATAGTGAAAAGAGTTTGACAATTTTTACTTTACGCCCAAGTTAAACCGCTCCGGGGCGCTTCAGACCTAGGTACGCCACTGCCAAGGGACATTGCCTGGCCAACACGCTCACCAGACTTTTAAAGAAGTATGTTCACGTGACTCGCCTCAAAACAATTTAGGAACTTAAAGAAAGAAGTATGGTGGAATTTGAAGCAAATCAACCAGATATATTTCGTAGAGTCATATCAAGTTTTGATGAGCGCACACAACGATGAATTGCATATAATGGTGTCTATTTTAAGGACTTTTTTTAACGAATAGTTTAAGGACATTTAGAAAACAGCCAGTTTTATTTTGTTAATTTAAGTTTAATTTGAAGCATTAATAGTCAAAATAGTAAAACTTTAGTATTATTAAATGTGTCAACACTTTCCATCCCATCCTATAGTATAAGTACTGTATTAGTTGTATTAGTTTAGAGAAGATTGATGTATGTATATTATCACGTGCTCCACTATTCTCTGACATTGAGGAAGATTATTCACTACGTGGCGAAGTTTGTTGTTTTTTGCCTAGAATAACTAAGCTATGACTCATTAGCATTACTAATCTGTCATGCATCGTATAATTTATCAAGGCAGCCCTTGACATTTTCTATCTTCTCTTCTGGTGCACTTAATCCATTCACAAGAGTAAAAACTTAAATGGAGCACCGACCATGATGGCGTTTTAACTTAGGCTTAGACTAACATTTCCTGTTGTCAGCAAAATTAGTTTTTGTTTACAGGCTGCATTATTGCTCGAATAAATACACAAATTATTTAGTATATAGGTTCACGTTGACATATTTCATTGCTGTTTGGGTTTTAAGATTTATTTGTCATGTAAGAGTCGTAAGAGTTTATATAACATACTCTGTTTAGTTTCTTGAGAGTAACCTTTACTTTCTTTGAGAAAAGAATTATTGTATTCGTAAAAGATGTTGGTGTTAAGATTACTATGGATCTTGTCGAGTGTACCCTCAATTTAAAAAAAGTAGCTCTAACAACTATGTTAGTGTGTGTGTGTGTATGTCTATCTGTCTCCGTTTATGTATGTACTTGAGGGATACAATTGAAACGGTTAAAGGTGGGGGAGGAGGGGGCGCGAGTGTTTTGGCAGTTTTATAGAAAAACGAATTTTTGACCAAAATAAATAAAATATTGCTCCTGTAAAAACATAGAGTATAATTTTCTTGATATCAATAGTTGTTGAATATCTGTCATGAGCATAGCGGCAGTAGATGAAAAAAAATTAAATTAAGAGAAAAATTTGTCATTAAATTTCAGGACACCCTTGATAGATATTAAACAACTGTTAATATCATCATGTGAAGATGATTAAACTCTACGTTTCTAATGAAGCAATATTTGATTCATATTTGTTAAAACAAGTTTTGATATAAAAACTGTAAAACAATGGCCCTTAACTCTTGTTCCCTTTACACCCACATTAATGGGTTTCATTAAAACTTGATATATCGAGGCCAAATCGTGATTTTTATTAAATCATTATTAAACCAACGTTAATGGGTAGTTAACTTATAATTGATTTTTGAAAATAAAAAATAATGGAACTAGCTAGTTGGTTCAAAAATAATATCTTGGGAGAATTTTGCATGAAAATTAAGCATGTATTTTCCTTTTTAATATAAAAAAAAATTTGAGCGTAATATATTGAAGACGGATTTTAGAAAATTTGAAATTATTTCAAAATCGCTGATAAAATTTTGCTAAAAATATGTTTCTAAATTTTCTAGATATTATTATTATTATTATTATTATTATTAGAACCGCGTCTTACTACCCGTTTGGGTTATACGCACTTACGCTAATGTGTAATAGTAGTGTGATTGCGAGATGAAATGGAGGACCTACAGTTTAACGTGGAATCCGAACCACGGTGGAGGCCTGGCATTCCTCACATTCATAGGTTGTGATTAATACACATCTTGTCAGAGGTGAAGGAAGGGTTTGGCAACAATCAGATAAATATGTGTTGGGACCGAGGATTGAAACCCGGAATAGAAGTACGACACCTTACCCCTAGACTGACATTTCATATGGATAAATCAAACCAGTGTTTGCGTGGAGAGAGGCACGGAAAACCACATAATTTAATTTAATTTTATCCACCCTCCCCACCACCTTATTTAGTGCCCTTGGTCGAGATCCAAACCTCAACCTCGCAGTCACGGACAGTCCAATCTCTTGTTAGCCTGTCCAATTAGATCGTGTGATCACCGCTACTTGTTACTAGATAATATCTAACAGAAGTTGTTTTGATATATTCTGGTTTTTATCCTGTATTTCACACAAAAGTAAAAGAAATATATGTGAAAAATTGGGCCCTTTTAAAATTATAATTTTAAATATTTTCTCTTACTTTTTTTTCCCCCTTTGTAAGGTTCAGTAGCTGGAAAAATATATCATTCTCTTTGACCCTCAAAAGGTTTTAGAATTGTTTGGACCTTTTTTTTTTTTTTTGTCGACCANTTTTTTTTTTTTTTTTTTGTCGACCATTCTTTCAGAGCGTGTCAGAACTGATAACAAAAATATATTTCTCATTTTCTTTTATAGACAGATTCATTCAACCGTGGTTTCAATTCAATAATTATACACTACACTGGTCAAACTGATGACCCTTATAAACAATATGAGAGAATTAGTGCTCCTGTTCTGTTCTTGTCAGAGGAGACAAAATTAATATGACGCAAGTCTCTCTTGAAGTAACTTAATATTATTTAATTAAGTGTTTCTCAGAACTTTATTGGTGACAACTACACGTGTACTTATTTAACTTTATTTATTTATTATTTCGCACCACGTTTTACTACCCGTTTGGCTTATACGCTTAAGTACTAATTACGGTAGTTAATTAAGAAGGTTGAATTTAGAGAAAGTGAACTCACATTTAAGTGGAGGGAGCGTGGAAAACCATTTAGGAAAATCACACCAGTCCACCCAACCGAGATTCGAACCTCTATCTCCCCGTCCTCGGCAGTCTAGCTCAATACGACTAGGGCGTTAGCCAACTACGCCACTGAGGCGAGTTTTAACTTTATTATTTTACTAGCAGATCTACCCGGGTGACGCTTTTCTTTGCTTTAAACAAACAGAAAAATATTGCTTCATTTTATTGCTTCCGGCCTGGTTTTTAATTAATTTTAAACCCACCTCGGTGGCGTAGTTGGCTAATGCGCTAATTTAATGTCAAGCTAGACTTCCGAGTACGGGGAGATCGAGGCTAGAATCTCACTCTGGTGAACTGGGGGTGGTTTTTCCTAAATTGTTTTCTACTTTCCCTCCACGCAAATGTTGGTTCACTTCCTCTATATTCAAATTTCTAAATTCCAATCATCAGCTTAATTAGTACTTAATCGTATAACCCGAATGGGTAGTAAGACGTGGTACTAAATAATAATAGTAATTATTATTAATTTTAGAAAAATAAAATTAAATTTTTAAAATTCCTGCTTCCAAGTACACATGTTCGTGCACAGGGGCTACTAATTTTAAAATTGCAACTCTCTGTGTGAGGTAGATATCGCACAATGCTCATGACAGGCAAACAAACTCTTCTATTTTATGAATATAAATAATTGAACTATTACATTGTTGCACGTCTTATCGACAATTTTTTAAACATCATAAAATTATTTATTTTCTCCTTCTTTTTGGTGAATTCAGGTGTAAAAAAAATTATTCTCTCTCTTTGTATCAACATTTCTCCATTCCATCAAGCTATTAATATTTATCTTGTTAAATATATCAAGAAAACAAGATTTTCTCAGAATATAATATGCTAGAAAAACTATCTAGTATTGTATTATATTAATTCTTTTATAATCATTATTATTCTTAGTATATTTCCTACCTATTTCAGTGGAACGCTTAATAAACGTAAATCACTTATTTTTAAGGCATCTAGAATCCTGTAATAACATCTATACATAATAACTTAAATTATCCGGAAAAAATAAAGCAAACAGAACAATTATAATTGTTCCATTAAAATTTAAATCCTATATTTTAAAATATATACAAAAAGGTTGCTTGATAAAATATCTTTCTAGGGGTAGGTAACTTATATTTTATAAAATAGAAGTAATAGAGATATCATATAGACAGATAATGAGTTTGGAATATTTTAATAAATACTTGTAAAAAAGGAATGATATCGTTGGTCTTTTAAACATCCCCTAGCATCTCAAAGATATTCAAGGTATGCAGGCTGAGTTTTGATGGCCATGTGGCGCATATGGTTGATGACGGGAGTGTATAAAAAATGTTTTTTTGGAAAACCTGAAGATACAAGACCCATTGGTAGGCTGAGACATCTAAGGGATTAGAAATAATGTTAAAATGGATTTAAAGGATATTTGGTGTTAGGTTAGGAATTGTATGGGATTGTATCATGAGTGGTTTGAATGAAAAGACTACGTTCTGGCGGCTATGAAATTTAGAGTTCCATAAGGCGGCCTCTTTGGTCAGCGAGAAAGTATCAATCCCTGTTAGGTCATACGGTTGAAAATAAAATGGTCTGTGTTGTTTATTGTAACTACTTCCCTATTCTTTGTAAGTCTTTCACCCAACACCTACAACCACACTTTGTCATATCACTAGGAAAGAAGGGAAAGAAAAAGACGAAATTTATTATATTTACTCAAGGTAAAGAGGAAGGCTCATCAATGGTTCTCAAATATCTTGAAATTTTATGATGTAAAATTGTAAAAAAAATTACTGTATTTGTTAGCTAAATTTAGATTCATTTTACATCAAGTCTAATCTCATAACTCCGCAAATATGCTTAAAAAGACGTTGAAAATCAGACAGTTAAACATTTTCGTTCATTTTAATTAATAAAAATGACAAAATACGGTTGTTAAAGAAAAATATTTGTGTTGGAATATTTCGACTTTATTTTTGTGCGAACCATATTTTGAAATAACATATTGTATAATTAAATATTGCGTTAGAGCTGAACGTCCATGTAGCAGTTTCTCACTTACCTAGGTGGCCCCCTTAAAGCCCGAGAGATGGTTACTTAGGTTGACAACTAAACATATATAGCTGACTCGACAGACAGAAACTCTTCTTTGTCTAGAATATTTACATAATGTTTCTCATCACTCTGATGTATGAGTTCGTAGACATTTATAAAAAAAATTGCCTGCTACGTTGAACAAAATCAATTACTTTCAAACCTGAATTCAAATATATATCTGCCAAGACAGTTTGAGTATAATGGGGAAGAAATAGGTCGTGAAAAATTAATCCTATAATTCACCATGATTTATCCCTACTGTGTGATGATGGATATTTTCCCTGACAAATTCTAGGATAATTACGGAAATGAAGAATACCAAGTCGTTAAGACAACTGAAAAATCATGATCATTAATCTATTTTAATAAAATTAAGGGTTTGCCTTTCTGTCATGAGCATTATAAGATATATATCTCACACAAATGGCTTTGATTTTAAAATTTAGTATCCCCTCCACACGAAAGTGTGCCCCTCGAACTTGGAATTTTAACATTTTGATTAGATTTATTTTAATTAAATAAAAACTGGGTTGGAAACAAAGCAATTGTATATAATTTTGTTGTGGCTTATTCGTGCGAGGAACGGGTCAAACTGATGGTGTTATAGAAAATAATACATCTCAAAATCAACAACGATTGCCTCGTCAATATCCAATAGAGTAAAGTCCATTTTTTATCAGAAGAGATTTATCAGAGCCACCGCCATTCTCTTTATATATAATTCATGTTTTTTTTTCCAATAGGAGCCTCCATTTTTCTAGACACTTTAGAAAGCATTGTAAAGGAATGATTTGTCATAAAACTAACTAGTATAAGTTCAAGTAATTGGTGTTTGTAACAGGATGGTTTGAGATAGATGGAGGGGGATAGTACCCAATGTTTCAGAGAGTATGAGGAGGGAGGTAAGGAGTGGATAAAACATTTGTTAGAATAATATAGGTGCTTATTTATTCAGTTCACAGTCTCTACACTTCAAAGAACTATTATTTCAAGCTTTCAGTTTAATATTTCACATTCACAAATATTCCATTATTTCTTAAAGTATTATTTTTCCGTGAAATTCTCTGTTTTTCACATATTAATATTCAAAGTCTTGTGATCTGCTGCTGTTAGTTTTAGTATAAATTATCAATACCTATAAAATAACTCGATGTATAAATTGTGGATTATTTAACCCAGCTATCACAATTGTTAACTACAGTTATAAGCGTATAACCCGAACGGGTGGTAAGACGCGGTGGTTAATATTATTAATATTATTATAACTACAGTTATAGCCACATCTAAATACCATAGGAAAAATAAAGTCCTTCCGAGTCCAAGATGGCTGCTTTATATGATAGCTCGCGATAATATCGGTTGCTCATATGTAGCTGACGATTTCCACAAGTCCATCATAGATTCTGCCTTAAAATATGAGTGAATAATGGCCCTATTTATGGGATAACTCCTTAATAGCTCAGTGGTTAGAACATTGGTGAGCTAAGCCAAAGGTAACGGGTTAGATTCCCGTTTGCATGTGTAATTTTTCTATTTAAATTATAGGTCCTACTAATAATTCAGTAAAGTGTTACCGAGTTTCACTAGATAATTATGTTTCTATTTTTATAAGAGAATCTTACTATGAAAATTATATTTTATTTGAGATATGGGCAATATTTGACCGACAAAGAAACTATTTGATAGCCACACAAGAAAGAATTACCATATTGAAAGTAAAAATGCAGTAAATAAAACAACTATTATCTGATTGATTCTAATCGGAATAAGTGACGTACCGGGATATATTTTCTAATAGGGCAGATTAATATTAGTTTTCCCTCTCTCCTCGAAATAAAATAATACTGCTTCTACAGAGTCTGGTGGCTTGCCTTTTGTTATTAAAACACTTGACACAGCTCGCGACTAAGTCCAATGGTATAAAATATACTCAGAAATCCATGTGACATGTCACCCCACTGACTGGTGTAAAGTTCTCGACACTGCCAAATGAACTGTCAACTTATCAATCTCAAAAAAATATGAGCTAGTAGCTCAGCCATCATATCAATGCAATAGTAAGTGTGAGAACGAAATAGCTACACATTTTAATCAATTTGATGATGCCAAATGGAACCCATTTTGATTTTAGAAACTTTTTATGAAAAGAAAATTGCACTTTCTGAATAAACTGAGTCTATCAGCAGATGACTCATAAAATTAATCTTAAATCTAGAACAGACACAACACTAAGCCCCCAGCTATTTAGTATTATTATTAGCACCGCGTCTTACTACCCGTTCGGGCTATACGCACTTACGCTAATGTGCAATGGTAGGGTGATTGCGAGATGAAATGAAGGACCTACAGTTTAACGTGGAATCCGAACCACGGTGGAGGCCTGGCACTCCCCACATTCACAAGATGTCTTGTCAGAGGTGAAGGAAGGGTTTGGTAATCAGATAAATCTTAGCCGGGACCGAGGATTAAACCCCGGCCTCCAGCATAGAAGTCTTACACCTTACCCCTAGACCGCCAGGTCACCATCTATTTAGTAATAGACTAACTGTGAAAGTGTAAATCCACATTTTAAAACCTATAAATATTTCAACCATACTTAGAATCTAGTCCGTGACCCTTAAGTCAATCAGTAGACAAACTATATACTGAGCTCAGGAGTTGGGGGTTCGCATTAAAAATATCAGTAGACTTGTGTAAATTAATAATAAGTAACAGGAGGAACACAAGTGCAAGGTGAATGTTGTTGGAATGAGATATCTAAGAAATGTATGAGGAAAAACTCGTAAATGAATGAATGGTTAAGGAGTGTGGTTTGAAAGGGAATCCAATAGGTCAATTTGAAATAGTGTTGAGAGGATGAGTGTGAATTGGGTGACGAATCAAATATATGAAAGTAGAAAGTATGTTGATCAAAAGCAAGGTTAGGCCATGTAAGACGGGGCTAAATGTTGTAGACGGATGTGGGAAAAGAGAAACATTAAGTGTTTTAAGCATAAAGGAGCATGTGCAACTCGGTGTGTAGATGTTTTTCAAACTAAGGAAGAATTCAAGGATAGGGAAGTGTTGAGAAAGTTAATAAGGTTGGAATAAGTACGGGGCTTATGTTATTTGAGCTATATGCACAGTTTCTTGCCTGCTCCGTATGGGAACGGTGTGATTATGTATGTATGTATGTATGCATGTATGTATGTATATGTATGTATGTACAGTAGCACCACGGCTCCTTTGGTGATGACTGACAGCTCACAGCTGACAGCTGACGGCTTTGAAAAGTTACCAGACCAAATTATGCATCCCTACGCCGAGCCATATGATATGCAAAAACATGTGCTTAGCAGCTTTCACTTCTTAGAGTCAAAATTTAGATATGTACTTAAATTGTGACTGTCACATGTCAGCTGTGAGTTGTCAGTCAGTACCAAAGAAGTCACGGGGCTACTTGTATGTATGTATGTATGTATGTATGTATGTATGTATGTATGTATGTATGTATGTATGTATGTATGTATGTATGTATGCATGTGTGTGTGGTTATGTATGTATGTATGTATGTATTATGTATGTATATATGTATGTATGTATGTATTATGTATGTATGTATGTATGTATGTATGTATGTATGTATGTATTATGTATGTATGTATGTATGTATGTATCGTAATCGTATCGTATCCCCCCGATCTAATGACGCCTCCAAAACTATGGCACCCGGGTAGGATTGTCTCCTTCTCCTGCTTGGTTTTGACCCTGCACGGGCTTTATACCATGCATATATGAGAGAATCTTCTCCTAATTAAGACTACTAAGGGAGATATTTCAATAATAATCACCACTCAATCCTATTGATTACTTCTCGATACGCATTAAAGGGAACACGACCGCCATCTTACTGTCATGAAAGTGATTATAATCTTTCAAGGGGGGATTAACGCCCCCTTTCGAGAATAAGATCAGAGAGTCATAAATATTTCATGAAACGCATCTACTTCAATCAATCAGCCCACCCGTCGATGGCGAGCTCAGTCACCCCCTGCCAACTCTGGTGACGGAACGACAGCTCTGAGTGCTTCAAATAGAGCGAGATCGCACGCACTTGATTCAACTGTTATTGAGCTTTCACCATCATTATTGAGGGTGAGAAAAACAGCATTACAACCCTCATCAAAATGGAGTTAGGAGAAGGAGGGTAAATGGATAATTGCGTCAGTATCATCTTGTCTAATATGCCGGTGAGATTGAGGTTAGAATCTTGGTTGAATGTGATCAGTCTATATTTCCTAAATTTGATCGTATAGTTCATTTACCTACGCGCAAATGTGGATACACGTTTCCTAAGATTTTACCTTCCACATTCTTACACTGTTAGTATTATTATTATTAGCACCGCATATTACTACCCGTTAGGGTTGTACGCACTTACGCTAATGTGTAATGGTAGGGTGATTGTGAGATGAAATGAAGGACCTACAGTTTAATGTGGAATCCGAACCACGGTGGAGGCCTGGGATTCCTCACACTATTAGTAGAGTATGCGGAGAGTAAATTATGTATTTAGTGATTCTATATATTTAAAAATTAAGGACAGGCTTCAGTGGTCGAATGGTCTAAGGTGTCATTCCCTTGTTGGACTGGCCTGCTGATGACGGGGATTCCAGGGTTTGAATCCCGGTCTAGTAAACAAAATTTAAATATATTTTACCAAGTGTCTGGTTTGGTTTATACACCTATATACTTATTAAGATAATGGGTTAAGGATGAGTAAGGTTAAATATAAAGGATGTGTACTCAAATTTGCATGGAGGGCGAGTGGGAATCATTTTAGGGAAAACCACACTCAATTCATCCGACAGAGATCGAATCCCGAGCGCCTCGTCATTGGCAGCATAGTTTATTGCGAGATTAACGCCTTAGACCACGCGGCTACCGATTTGGGGTATCTGTCTATATTAATAAAATGAAGGGTTTGTCTGTCATGAGTGTTACGCGATATCTACCACACGAAGAGGTCTGACGTTTGAATATTAGTTACTAACTCCTGTGCACGAACATGAGCATCTTGAAGCCAGAATTTTGAAATGTTGATTAGAATTTTGAAATTAATTAAAAATATAATAAATGAAGAACTATTAACGCCGTGAGACATTTCTTATGAATAACTTTTATGTGTTAATACTGTTTTACTTGTAAACATTTTTACTCTTTGTATCCTTTACATTTTGAACCATTTACTCTGTACCATTTTTACCTTTTACCCTATTTACTCTTTATCATTTTTACCCTTTACCATTTTCATCTTACACCGTTTATACCCTACACTCTTCATACCCTAAACCCTTTATACCCTTTTAACAACCTTTTACAAATTTTAAACTTTCTACCCTTTCTACCCTAAAATATTTATCCAAGCCAGGTAATAATGTAAAATGGGGTAAAAAAGTGTAAAAATGTCAAAATGGTTAAATTAGTAAAAGAAAACCTAATCTAAAAGAGTAATAAACCAAAAGGGCAAAGTTGCACAAAAAGGGTAAAAATTGTAAAAAAGGACAAGAAGTAAATCATTAAGAGTAAAAAATGTATAGATAGTAACAGGTGTAAAGTAAATTAACACGGTAAAAAGATTAAAAAGACGCAAAAGTGGCAAAAGTGGCAAAAGAGTTAAAAAGTGAAAACAACGTTAAAAAGTTTAGCGGGTTAAAAAGCGTTGACGTGGTAGAAAGGGTAAAGAGGGCAAAAAGGGTTTAGAGTATGAAATGGTTTATGGTGAAAAGTGTATAGGGTAAAAAGGTTACGTGTAAAAATAATAAAACGGGCAAAAAGTAAATCATAAAAATATATAGGCCTCTAAAAGTTAAAAGGGATACAATAAATTAAAAATCTATAAAGATTGAAAATCCGCAAAAGGGTAAAGAAAAGTTAAAGTGTAAACGGGGTGTAAAGTGTAAAGATAGTAAGTAGGGCGGTAATATAAAAAGAGTAAAAACCTTTAATTTAGGGTGAAGAGGTTGAAAAGGGTTAAAATGGTAATTGGATAAAAATTGTGAAAAAAATAACATACTTTTGAAATGAAACGGTTTAATACTTTTAAGATTTGGTTATTATTCCCTGTGATTTATTTTACATACTAAAAATAACATATAAACTTTATATATTCTCCGTGCAGATAACGAGTAAACCAGCTAGTATATATATAAATTATTTGGTGTCTTTATGCTACTCTTTAGCTCAAAAACCACCACACCGATTGCGCTGAAACCTCGGATGCATATAGTTTGGACATCCGGTTAATACAAAGGATATTATATTTTCTTTTAAAATCTAATAAAATTGATGTTTTTCAAATATTTTATCTTAAACAATGTAACAAAATATGTTGTAATGTCCTATAGAATATAGAATTCATATTTTTATGTCTTAATTGATGGATGAATCAACTGCCCTACAAAGAGTAATAATTACAGATTACATTTTAATTTAAAATACAAATAAAAACTATATATTTTTTGTTATTTTGTATTCAAATTAGAAGAGTATTTTTTTATTTGATAATTAATTACAAGGTCCAGAGAGCTTAAGCTCACATATAGGACTATGGATTTATAATAGTTGAAATTTTACATGGGATAAAATTTTAAAAGATTTAAAAAGATATTATTAATATTTTATTATGAAATAAAAGTTAAAAAAAAACAAAATACACAAAACATAACTCACAGCAGTGCCGGTACAATGTGACAGATTAGATCATGTTTAAATATGCGTGATAATATTGATGAATACATTTTATCAAACGTTTTTATCTGTGCTTTTAGAATCTAAGAGTGCTGTATTATGTTCAAATTATTGTTTAAATTTATCAAAAGTAGTTTTTATTCTGTCATTAACATTGCCATTACCAATTTGTGTATCTATGATTTGGAGTAACACAAAAAAATATTTGTGATCAGATATATGATGCTACATGCTATACATTTTATCTGTATTATTAATCGAGTTTGTTATAAAGTGGTCAATAATTGATTCAAATTTATTACATATTCTAGTTGGGTAGTGGGTGTTAATACATGCGTATCCATTTGTAACTAATAGGTCTAGTTATTCATGAGAAGTCTGATTTAGGTCTTTAATCATATTCATGTCACAAATTATGTTTGTCTGTTTTGTTTTAATGTATTAATTTTATTTTCCAGGAAGGTTAAAAAGTTTGTGTATTATAATTAGGAGGTCATTAAATTATTAATATATGTTGAACTGAAATGAAAGGAAAGTTATTAATGGTTAGCAATATGTAAGACAAGTCCTTAGTTATCTTACTAGTAAGTAGGTTTGAGACCTTTAAGCTGTATCTAATATAACAACACACACCCTCACCTCTTTTAGTATCCCTACATGTGAAATAGGAGTTATAATTGGGGATGTTGTGGTAAATTGCCTCATCACTGTATATTCACAACCCTGTCAATATAATTAGATCAATATCTAACTTAACAGATGATAGGATGCACAATAATTCCTCAAATTTGTTCTTTATATTCTTAATATTTAGATAAAATATTTTTAAATAACATGATTTAGGAACCAGTTGATCATAGCAAATATTTGCTAGGTTTATGTCATCAAATATGAATTCTTCAATGTTGATTATTTTATCGTCTATTAACAAGTGATAAATAGCGTATAGTAAATACCAAACTAGAGTTAATTCAACTTATTAAATATGTATTGATACTATAGTATTAAGGTATTATTGCTAGATTTGCAATAATTAGATCTTATCTTGTAAATTCTAAAGATAGATGTATTTATCTTTTTATTTATTTTTAAAGGGCAATTAATAAATAAATAATCGAACGTAAACACATTCCCCACTTTTAACATATACACTTAGTTTGGTGACTATACTCCACTCACGGTAGGAATTACTCTCTGAAAGGTCTTTTTTCTTACCAATATCCTACTAGTTAACAGATTTCTGGTAGGGAAAAAGGCCTTTCAGAAAACAATTCCTACGGTGAACGGACTTTAGATGTAGGCCTACCTTGATTATCAATAATCTTGAAAACCATATAATGATACTCATTAGACTCTGGACATTGAAAATGCACCTGTTGCACTTACAACATTTGTAACATAACCTTGTTGGTGAACTGTATGGGTAGGAAAGATTGAATTGAGAGGACCCTGATATCTTATTCAGTCTTTATAGTAAGAATATTACTTGTTTGAGTTTTCCGCAGTAGGATGTCAGTGTCTCTTACCCAACAGAAGAGATAAACCCTTTTCTTTCTTGATTAGAGAATACATTTTAATCTAAAATACCTAGAGAAACTATATTTTTCGTCGGTTATTTTGTACTCATATGAGAAGAAAAGTGTGTTTATTTAAAAGAATGTAACTTATCATAGGTAACGTTCAAAATCTTTATTTGATTTGATCTTACATTTGCATACTAAATATTTAGACAAATATATGAATTTTCTCACTAAAAGACAGCTTAAACTAAAGAAAAACAAGGAAATAATTGAAGAAAATATCGTATACAGTACATCAATAAGTTCGTGTATCGACGTCTATTCCTCATTTAAAAACTTTTAAAATTAATTTGTAAGTATTTTAAGCAATTAAATTTACTGAAGGTCCAAAACATTTTCTTCGATTATTTCTTTGTCTTCTCTGGAGTTTAAAGTGCCTTTTAGGGAGAGAATGCATCTATTTTTCTAAATATCGTAGTAAAAACATGATTTTCCCAATTGATTTAGATGTGATATTTTCACTATTTAAACTTCTATGAAATTTGTAAATCTAGTTATACAAAATAAATAAAATGTTAGTCTATATTAGTTATCCACAAGGTTTTGCCTGGTTATAAAAATAACTTGTAATTCAAGATGTAAACTACCAGAAATCACTGCTAACACAGTATTTCATTAAATGAGGGTTATCATGTTTTTGCCCCATTCCCTCTGTTGTATGATAACACTGTATAGCGTATAACCCGAACGGGTAGTAAGACGCGGTGCTAAATAATATTAATAATAATGATAAAATTGTCACTTCAAGACCGATAAAATTTTCAAAAGAACTTACGGATGCCTGAAGATGTGCATCTTTGGCTCTTTTTTTTTAATAACAACTATCTTCCTATATTGAGATACTAGCACAGCGGTTTTCAACCAGTGTGCCGCGAGATTTTTAGGAAAGGTAGAAAAAAAGCGAGAGAAAAATTGAGACACAAAATAAAGTTATTGCAGTAAATTTTATAGCTATAGTTTTCCTAGAAGGCAGGTAAGAAAGAATTAAAAAAATAAAACTACAATGATAAAATTCTTAGAACTTCCTTCCCTATTGTTCCCAAAATATCTCTGCAATGCACTTTTACCACCTCACCTTTAATTCTTGTAAAACCAACACTGTCAGTTTTCAGTCACCTACTGTTCGGATCGTGTGTTATTCCTTGTGAATTTATATGAATGCATTTTGTTTGTTATTTATATTTTGTTTTAGTTATTTTGATATTCATATTTTTGTTTTATTTTTTATAGCTTATTATACTTGGACAGATTTCTAATTAAAAAACGTAAGCTAGACGAAGACAATAAGTCAAGTGTGGCTGGCACTAGTTCTAGTAGTATCACACTTACTACTCCAGTTAGTGTTAGTTCTAAAAATGGCGTGCGCCAATATAATGAAGACTATTTATTTTTCGGATTCATTTCATCTGAAGAAGAGCACCCACGTCCTAAATGTGTTGTTTGTGGTGAGAAACTGGCAAACCAAGCTATGGTTCCAAGTAAGCTGAAAATACACCTTTACAGAAATCACTCACATCTATTTGAAAAATCAATCAGATGTTTTAAAAGGCTTAGCTGATAAATCCCGCCAGACTGAACAATGGACTAAAATCGGCATTATTTCTGACAAAGCTCAAGAAGCAACCCATGCCATTGCCAAAATTGTGGCAAAAACATTAAATCTAATACAATTGCTGAGTCAGTAATTTTACCTGCAGGCTGTAAAATTGTTAATATTTTATTTGGCAAGGAATATGAAAAAGAAATTTTGAAAATCCCAATGTCAGATAACACTATTAGTCGGCGTAAACAATACATATCTCAAGACATTTAGTCACAAGCGATATCTACTATCAATGCCGATGTTTGTGCCAATGAGATGGATGGGTCAACTGACATCACTGGAAAAGCTCAACTCGTAGCAGTTATCCGGATGGTGTGTAATGTAGATATAATTGAACAATTCTTATTTTGCAAACCTCTTTCAGAAATCTCAAAATGTCAAGACATGTTTGGTGTTGTCACAAATTATTTCAGTTTTAATGATTTGTCATGGAAATCATTCATTGGTATTTGCACGGATGGTGCTCCCTCTATGTCAGGCCACCTGAAAGAATTCGTTACACTGGCCAAGCAAAAGAATCCTGGAATTATCTTTACACATTGTTTCCTGCATAGAGAGGCCCTAATTTCCCAATCATTAGTAACTGAGCTCCAAAATATGCCTGATGAGTTTATTAAAAAGGTGAACTACATCAGGAGTAGGCTATTAAAATCGAGGATTTTTTCTGCAGTGTTCTGCCACCGAAGATGCTTACACACAACTTCTATTACATACGAAAGTGAGGTGGCTGTCTCGAGGGCGGGTGCTTTCAAGGGTCTATGAATTGAGGGAAGAGCTTCTAGTTATTTTCACGTCTGAAAAGTCTGAGATGGCTGACCTGCTTATTGATGAGACCTGGTGAAATAAAGTTACTTTCCTGGATGACATCTCCCAAACCTAAAACCTTCTTAGCAAGAATATGCAGGGAAATAATGAAAATGTTCTTACTAGTACAGGCAAAATTAACTCTTTTAAGGAAAAACTAACACTTTAAGGAGCCAAAATAAAAACAGGGTTGAAATGTTTAGCTGACAAAAAGTTGCAAACTGAATAAAAAAACTTATTGATTTAATTTTACAAAGTTTGTCACTCCTGTGTAAAAACCAAGAAAATTATTTTCTCTCACTTGATGTTTCTTCCTTGGAGTGGGTAAAAGATCTGTTTGTGTTAAGAGCTTTAGAGTCAACAGAATTAACTGTTGCAGAACAAGATGAGGGGACAGAAATAAGAAACGACAGAGGACTGAAACTTAAGCACTCATCAAAAGATTTGGCCTCATGCTGGTTGTTTCTTTGGCCGGAATACCCCATCGTTACAAAGAAAGCGATTGAAGCACTCCTTCCTTTTTCAAACTCGTATATGTGCGAAGCTGGTTTATCTGCTATGAACACAATAAAGAGCAAGACCAGGTCGCGGCTTCTAACACTGGATGAGGATTTGAGATTGTGCTTGTCAACCATCCGACCTTGGGCAAGGGACATCATGAGGCATCACCAAGCACAGCTTTCCCACTGATATTTTTATGTAAGCAAATACTTTTAATTTATATCATGTTTGTATTTCTAAAAAAATATTACCCGCTTTAAACGTATTATAAACAGAAAACATTATTGTAGCAATGTGATTTTTCTTTATATAGCAAACAATTTTAGTAAAAACAGGATTTTTCATTATTTCATTGAGACAAAATTTGATGTGTTATAATGATAGAGAGGAAGGAACACTTTTTTTTTGTGTATAAATTACGTCTTTTTCAGTGATATCTCATTGCAATAATTGGAATTGTAAAAATATTAACATAAATTTCAAAAATAAGCCTTTTGAAAATCACGACTAATGTTAATACTTTTTTTGAATTATAGATCTTCCTTCAAAAAAAGTATGGTGTGCCGACGAGGGGTAGTAAAACGCTGTGCTACAAAAAATTACGTTTGCACTAGCATAGTACATATTCCCAGCTAATTGTATTAATCATTGATAAGGATGTACTGCTCATTTTAGGAGTGCATTATTAAAATGGGTTATTTTAGTTACTAACTCAGCTTAACTTAACCAAATCTTTACCAACCTCAAGAATAAATCATATTCGCTTTAAATACTAGTGATTTTTTTTATAATTTTCAGGGGTTAAGGATATTTGGGAGAAGAATAGCTTATATAAAGGAAATACTATTAATATTGTATTTAGAGAAAAATGCTGTCTTGAAAATATAAAAATATGATCACCGTACATATAAATAGCATTATTGCTGTGTATGGTAGTGGACATATTCTTCCGCAAAAAAGTTGTTTGTAAGTCGTATGCTATGCATGCGTTTACGTTGAATTCAAACAGCGTTAAAATTATAGGAAGATTTCTATCTGAGAGGGGTATCAACCTTTGATATCTCGAATTATAACTGGATATGATGGAAGATTTTGAGTCCTCGTTGAACCGGCTAAGTGGTTTGGGAGGAACTTTTATCTCGTAACTACCGCGACTACAAGGCACGAGGTACGCTCCAGGCCAATTAACGCGGACGTGATTAGCGAGGACAAGGAGAGTGGTTTTAGGAGCAGTGCGGTGATTCTTGATTTTCTCGCGACAAGTCTGGGCTCGCGTGGTTGATGATTCGGGTGTTGAAAAACCGGTAAAGAAGAAGTCGAAACTTCGAAATGTTTAAGCCAAAGGTCAAATATACCTCGCTTAGAACTAAACCCCCCACAGTAAACTTAGCATTCTTGAAACAATTCCGATGGAAAAAGATAACTTTGATTCATTATAAATAAGTTTGAGTAATCTCACTTAACATAAGGTAGTTCAACATATAATCACGTTCAGAACAGTTCCTAAATATGATGTTAACATTGACCTACCCACTTGGGTGGCCGCATGGTCTAGGGTATCACTCTCACAATAGACTATACTGACGATGACGGGGTGGATTAGGGTTGATTCCAGGTCGGATGTACTTAGGGTGGATTTCCCTAAATGGTTTCCCACTCTCCCGTCAAGAAAATGCAGGTATATTTAATCTAATTTCTAATACATTAGCGTAATTAGTACATAGGCGTATAACCTTAACAAGTAATAAGATGTGGTGCTAAAAAAAAAAAAGCACTAACTAGGAAGTAGATGTCTCCTATAACGTAATATAGATAAAATTCAGACATGTCTGCATAAAATAAAATAGTCTTCTTTTATTTTTCTACAAGCCCTTCTTTTCACATCTTATTCAATTAATGTGAGGATAAAAGGTAACGGAAGTTAGGGGTAGTGTTTTCACAGTTTTTATAGTAGTTTTTTTTTTTTTTGCCAAAATTAATAAGGTATTGTTCCAGTAGAAACATAGAGTTTAATTTTCCTCACATTGTGACATGAAAAGTTGTTGAATATCAGTCATGAGAATAGCAGCATTGGATGAGAAACTTTTAATTGAAAAGAGAATGTTGTCATCAAATTGTAAGAACCCTTGACAAATACTCAAGAAATGTTGATATCATCATGCGAAGACAAATTAAATTCAATATTTTTACTGGAGAAATATTTTATTTTATTCGACCAAAAAGAAATGTTTGCTATAATAACTGCAAAATCACTTATCTTTTATAGCGTTTCCTACACTACCACATTAATATATTAACTTATGCTAGCTGCCACTTAAGTAGTTTTTCAAACTTATCAGTGGAAACAATTGTTAAACTAAATCTAAAAACTTGATAGCAATGTCTCACTGAACAATAGACTTAAACAACACCCCTTAATAAACCTTCTACCTCTCGGTTTGTTAACTCTAATATTAGTGTAAGCTTGGAAATATGAGGTGAGACTAATAGTATCATTACTACATTCGGAACAGCGCCATTAAAGGTATAACCAAGCTAGGAGTGCGTCTTACCAATTATGATTTACATATTTCATTCTCTATTACATAGAGAAATGTAAGCTTTCATTTGCCAGCCCTGATCCCAATATAAATTACAAATATATCATTTTAAAATGAAACCCATTTCCGTCGGTAGTTAGGCTACGATCGGTAACCTTTGTTTGTTTTAAGCCCCGAGTCTTCTTACCCTTACGGGTTATACGCTTATGCACGAATCATGATAATGGTTTTAGGAATGAGAAAGGTTATATTTAGAGGAAGGGTGCCCGAATTTGTTTGGAGGAAGAGTGGGAAACCATTTTGTAAAAATCGACCTCAGTTCACCCAACAAAGATTCGAACCTCGAGTTCTTCGTTATCGGCAGTCTAGTTTACTGCGAGAGTGACGCCTTAGCTCATACGGCCACGAAAGCGGATGAACCCTAAGTTTAAGTGCGCCAACTACTTGAAAAGATAAACTTTTATACAGCAATATTAATCATGATAATGGTGGTTCTATTGTTTCAAAACCATTAAACAATCCTAAAATATTATTAAAGAAATGTAATTTATATGATCTATTAAAAAGTTACTATAATTTTAAGGAAGGCTATATTCAAGTTTTTTATTATTTACTTTTATATTGAAATTGCTACATTTCACTTGAAACTTCACTAGTTTTACATTTTCATGATTTTTTTAAATTATAAAACTTAAAATGTAAGGTTTTTAAATTCAAGGCGTTAATTTGATACTTTTCATTTCAATTTTGGCGTCAACCAAATTTTTAATAACAAACCACTTGGTAAATAACTCGGGATTTCTGGACTTTTGAAACTCCGGTTGGTGGCTCCCTTGGCCTCTATTTTCAACAAATACTTACACTCATATTCTAATGTTTTTTAAAGTTATTTTTTGAGGTATTTAACGTGCACTTTCTAAACCTCATGATTATATCAGTACACGATAGTTTCTACGAGCGAGTATGTAAGGGACTACTGGTTTTTACAAGAAAGGTATTTTCACATAAGTTTCAGAGATCTTTTACAGGCTACAATTGACATGGGACGGACGGCTTTACTTCCCTTCCAAAGGAAGTTGTGCTACGGATTTTTATGGCTGAATAAAAATTCGTTGACCCCAGCTGGGTTTGAACCACGAATATCGGGTCCTGAGGCAAGCACTTTAATCCAAGACCACCAAGTTCAACCAGACACACGACTTACAACCTAACTTAAGTATAGACCAGATACAACACCCAGTTCCGTCATTGCGTAAAATCGACCCTATAATTCTCAGCTCAGCAGAGATTTGTTTGTTTTCCAAACTTATTAATTAGTTTGTAACCCTAATTTGGCACTAATTTAAAATTTGCACTCCGTCTTACTACCCGTCAGGGCTATCCACATTTTTATACAAATGGGGTAGGTAATTGAAAGAGTACCCTCATTTGCATATAGAAAGAGTGGGAAATAATATAGCAAAATACACCTTGAGTAAACCCAGCCTTGAGTTGAACGTGAACCTCCCCGTCACTGGGAAAACAATACCAGAAAAGACCTAACCCTTAGTTCGTGTGCCCACCAATGATGCGGGTAATAACTTTGATGAAATTATTTGTAAGAGCATGTAATATTTTTAAGGTAGATTAAAATTCACAGTAAAAATAGAAATGGTGTTACTTAACAAATGGAAGATCTTTCTAATTGGATCATAAAAAGACATTATAGGTTATGTTTTTATTTATAAATAACATCTTGTGTAATCTAGATTATCTAACTTATTTTTTGTTTGGCCTGTGTATTTTTTCCCTTGATTTAAAATGCATTCAAAAGCCATATTTGAAGGAAATAAATTTAAAAGTCATTCACGTAGAATCTTTTAGAAACAGCTGAGATCTCGCCGGACAATGTTCAAACTCTAGAATAAAAATCTTTTTTCGTATATTAATTGTGTATAGTTTTATTAAGAGAATATTTGTGCCATGTTCTATTTCTGACTACGGGTTATCGGAAATACGCTATGCTATAGATCTATGTTATTTTTTACTAACATTATGAACAGGAAGAAAAGTTTATTTACACGGTTACGAAGCTATAAACAGTGCAGTAAGCTGTATTTAATACCACGTCTTGTCGAGCAAGCTGTTGGAACACGCCTTCTGTGTATAGTGTAAATGGTAGAAAGGTAAGTCTAGAAACTATAAAAATAGTTTTTGTTGGGTAAGCATTGAACATTTTATAAACTATTTTACTATCATTGTTTTATAGCCATATATATTATCTCTGAAAACTGGCAGCTGTATTTCACATGATTTGACTTGTGAGTACATTAAATGAGATAAACGCGTGTCTGAATTCTATGTTTCACAACTAAATGGGTGAACTGGTGGTCTAGGGGTAAGGTGTCGGACTTGTGTGCTGGGGTCCGGGTTTCAATCCTCGGTCCCAGCACAGATTTATCTGATTACCAAACCCTTCTTTCACCTCTGACAAGACGTGTGTTAATTACAACTTGTGACTGTGGGGATGTCTAGGCCTCCCACGTGGTTCGGATTCCACGTTAAACTGTAGGTCCTCCATTTCATCTCACAATCACCCTACCATTACACATTAGAGTAAGTGAGTATAATCCGAATGGGTAGTAAGACGTGGTGCTAATAAAAATAATAATAATAATACACAATTATCTTTCTTGTAAGATCACTATAATATTTGTTAATTTATCACTTTATTTAGTTAACATATACAAACCCGCATCGGTGACCGCATGGTCTAAGGAACCACACTTGCAGAAGACTAGACTGCTCTTTAGGGTAAGCACGAGGTTCGAAACTTGGTTGAATATATTACGGGTGGTTTTTCCACAAATAGTTTTCCACTCTCCTTGCATGCAAATACGGGTACACTTCCACTAAATATAAAGATTTCATCATCCCTAAGACCAGAGTAATTTGTACATAAGTGTACAACACGAAATGGTAGTAGCACGCAATGCTAAAAAAATATTTTTATTTAGAAACAGATTTAAGTAAATCCTAAGCTACTACTATAGTTTTGTTACAGTAATATTTTTTAATATGAAAAGACACATCAATGGTTGTGCATTTTACATCTTTAATTTTGTGTCTCTTCAATGTAGTGCCTTAAATTTTATATATATACCGTATGAGGCACATTGTAACAGATTGTGCAAAGCTTGGAACATGCGAAGGGAAATAGAAGCCGATGTCAAAGATAAGTTGTCACATCACACTATTTTAGCCCACTTCGGTGACTGAATGTTCTATGGTAGTTATGAACAACCCTTTTACTAGCGCACCCCCAGATATAATTTCTCTCAACTTTAGGTTATCTAATCCACATTTAGATTAAATTACATCAACAAAAATGATGATTATATATTTATATAGATGTATATATCAAGATTGAATGTTATGTAAGCCCCAAAGATGTATTCGCGTACCGCTGAGGGTACGAGTCCACCTGGTTAATTACCATCGGTCCAGGTGTCACTGTCGCAGTTGACTAATATAACGATGATGGTGAGATCAGGGTTCGAATCCCTGTCGGGTGTACTGAGGATGTTTTTTCATAAAGGAATTTTCAATTTCCCTTCATGCAAATTCAGATACACTTCCTCTAAATTCAACCATAATCATGTTTCTTTTTACGAACGAATTATTAGGCCACAAATATTTTTTTATATCTACAAGCTTCATACGGGTATTTTAGTCTCGGTTTATTCAAGCTTCTCTTCAATATTTAAAATGTTGAATGTACGTTTTAAAATCGTCCTGTACCTGGAATTTCGGGTCCAGCTCAAGAACAGGCTCATTCTGACTCGTCAACTTGAAAAGGCTCTTTTCCCTCTCCTGACAATATAGCTTACTTCTGTGAACAAGGATATTCTAGTCTTGTAACGATCAAGATCCTCAAAGCACTCAAACTCGAAAAGCTCACCTACAAAATGAAGCAGCATCATGGTTGTCACTGAAAAACTCTGGTTTGTCACCTGAAATTTTTTTGACACCAACATATTATGTAATTTTAGCTATATTTTTAAGATAAAAAGTTACTGAAATTGATTTAATTTTGTAGATAGCATTTATCGATATAAAATAAAAACGCAAAATAACTCTCCCTTAGAATGAAACAGCATTGTATTAGGCCCTGAAATAGTCTTTTTTTAGTCAACGAATATTGTAACAAATTCATATTTTCACTAAAAACAGTGCCTTACATTTTGTTAGATTTTAAAGTGGTTGAAATAATTAATTTTTTACTAATTAATTTAGTTCAATTAAATTAATTTAATAAACACTAATAAGATAATAACAGGCAATTGAAAGCGCCTTTTGTGTTGTAAGGCCGGGAAAACATATTTAGGGTTGCGATCAAAAACACTGGTCTATGGCGTCACTTTCGCAATAGACTGAATTTCTGATGATGAGAATATCGGATTTGGAACATGAAAAACATGAACAATAATTTAGGAATAGCATATATAAAAGTTGAGAGATCGTTGTCACTCAGAATAGATCTCCACATATCTTTGACTGAAGAGTTCTGGTAGATTGCCATATGATCTGGACTGTGAGGAGAAAACAAATTTTCTTCAAGCCCACGCTTGTCTAAAGACAGAAATGTTTGTGTTTTTTTTTGCTTGAATTGGTAATATCAAAGTGAAATTGATCACGCAATAATTGAAATATCAATTTGAAGTCAATGAAATAAGAAAAAAACGCAGGGGTGTACTGGGTGGCAGTGTTGCGCCAGTGACTCTTTTAGAGAGTGAATTGCCTTCAATGACATGCTGACAATATCAAGTTACAACCAGTAAACAACGCCAGGAAAAAGTTTATTTTACTATGAGAAATGGCAAACTCAAAATCACTACAATTTTATGGTAAATTCGCCACTTATAGTTATTGGTGAAAGGGTTCTCCACTCCCAGTTGTAGACTAACTAGTGAATTAAATTAAAATATGTTAACATATTTTGAGCCTTTAAGAAAAATCAACTTATATACCTAATCCTGACACAAGTGTTTCCAGCATACGTGTTCTCGTGGTGTGAATAGCGCTTGCCAAAGTTTTTTTTAAAATTTTTTACTTTTTTTTTTAAGGTGCTATTAGCTTTTCTATTGTGATTGTGATTTTTCACTTCAAATATCATAATTACAAACTTACCATTTAAAATTAAAGATACATGTTAGGTTTGACAGTTGTACTTATTGAAGTAATTAAGGGTCTAGTATTTACTTTGGATCTCAAATAAGCCACTATTATTTCACAAATATACGAGTATACTGGCTCAAATAACAAGTTGGTAGAAATGGCAACAAGGAAAACGGCTATCACCTACATTTTCAATGTGAATTCCTCCTACTTTTAAGCTTATGTTGATAAGTCAGATATGTAAAGGCATTGTGAAGAGAAAAAGGTGTAAGACTTTTTGTGTATTCTAAATCATTTACTTGAATTCCAAATCATAAATCTTACATATATCACATGAGGTGGGTTCTTGAAAATGGGGGTTGACTCCAGGTGGAAGAATTCACACATATCAATCGATAGAATATGGGACTTCTAGGGAAGGGGTGGATAACCCATGGACCACTATAACATTTGTACTGGCCCGTAAGATTAAACAAACCAAGCTATTTAAAACTTGATTAATGAATTAAGTATTACGAAATATTATTTTTTATTTTAGCACCACGTCTCTCTACCGGTTTGGCTCATACGCTAGGAAATAATAGTTTTAAAAAGTCAGTACTGTTATAATTCCACTAGGTAGGCAGTTAAAAAAGTTGTCAATATCCATGATTAGTTGCGATTAATTTATTCCTTTGACTTGAATAATCTACTAATATTTTTGTAATGTGACAAATTAAATTATACTTGGTTATTGTTTGAACTGTTATAAGTACAATTCTACTACTTTACCATTGAAAACTTCATTTAGATGGTTTCTTAGACCATTTGAAAATTCTCCTCTTCTTTTTTTATCAAGCCAGCCTCAAAATCAAACTGAAATTTATATTGCTAACTATTTAAAGTAAATTTGAAAATCTTTAGTACTAACCATGACTCACGACACTTCCGATCAATAAAGGAAAATTTTGAGTGGCTTTTACATGTATTTATTATTTTAATTTAAAAATAAATGGTTTTTGAAATAGATTCCTAAAAGTTACTAACCAGAAATTCATTTTTAAATTACCAGCCTTGAAAATCGTTCTTAATTCTTAAAGAAAAGTTTATTGAACCTCATACGACCTTTGATTTGTAAGTACAGAATTTACCCACTGCCTTCACTTCGCAGAGAAAAATTATTAATTTATTCACTCAATTTATAGCTAAATTATTTTATTATAGAAAGATTCATGTTCATGAAACTGCTAGATTAGTTATTGCCTCGCAATGAAAAGTTAGATGCATTTTTGGAGTCAAATAATAGATCATAAAAATTAGAAAATATACCCTAAAATTGTCGACACTATTCAATTTGGATTACTCTTGCCGAGCCAATACATATAAAAAATTACAGGATTGTATGTTAGACCCCACTTGCTAAATCCACCGCTGAAGTGGATCAAATATGTAATACATTACTTGACGTATGAATAAGTAAAAGTATATCTCATAACTTTTCTATCTTTCCAGTGAATATTGGAATGTACACACTGCCAAACCTGACAGGTATAATGCTTACCTTACACGTTTCAACTATGATGTAGCTTACAAGGTTGTGACATAGACTAATATTTTAAGGTGTAAATGTATGTAACATGATTTAAGGATGGTAATTTTGGAGTTTTTATGGCAAAACATATTATTAGTCAAAATAAATCAACTGTTACTTTAGTACAAATATAAGAGTTTAATTTTATTCACGTGGTGACCTCAGCAGTTCTTGAATATTTGTCAAGGGTGTCCTGGAATTTAATGACAAAATTTAGATCCAAGTAAAATGTTTCTCATCTACAGCTGCTATGACCATAGCAAATATTCAAGAACTGTTGATATCACCATGTGAAAAAATTAAACTATGTTTCTTCTCGGGTAATATTTTATTTATTTTGGTCAAAAAAATGTTTCTATAAAAATTGCAAAAACACTTATCTTTTATCACATTCCCTAACACTTCCACGTTAAGTGTACGTGGATTGAGCATGCTGATCCATAGTATATGAGATCCAAAGTAAACACTAGACCCTTACTTACTTCATTCAGTACTGCTGTCAAAACCAACATTTATTTTTCATTTTAACTGGAAATTTGTCCTTACAAGATTTGATATGAAAAGTCACAATCACAATAAAGAAAAGTAATAACACATTAAACAAAAAGCTTAAAATATAGAAAACAAATGTCGGAAACTGGTGATATTGGTAAATCAGCTGCCAAGACAACCAGGTGGTCCTTCTATCCCTATTTTATTTATTTATTTTGAGTCGCAAACTAAATGGTCTGGGTTATTACGCGAATGTACAGAAAAATAATGGTGTAAGGATTACGAAGGCAGGATTTCGCCCCAAAAACCATAATAGACATATTTAACGACTCCTTTATTTGAGTGGTTATTGTTATGTCTCACAACAAATGTGTATTTGTATGCTAAACACACTTCAAAAACAAAATATTGAAATAGGATATTGTTGTTATTGACACAGTTAACACAATGGTCATTGACTAGTAAAATTAATAATATTAGAATAAGAAGATTAATTTAAAATTCTATTCAAAGCCTTTAAAAACGTTTTAATTTAAAAAAATGTTTTAAGTTTTTTTAATAGGAAAACATAACATCCATTTTATAATTCATCCCCTTCAGCAGTGCTTTGAAGTTTAAATGGGGATAAAGTTGTGCTCTTTCCTTTTCATCTGGAATTGGTTATTCATCAACGGATTGTTGTAAGGCTTCTGTAACTGCATCATTCGAGAGAATGAGAAATGCGATCGCTTTTTTTTACAACAACCTGTAAGCTAGGGATTCAATTAATAAAACTTTATACAAACATTCTCGGGACATGTCCACATCTATATAATTATTATTTTTAATTTCTAAAAAGGCATATTAAATTATTCAATTTGCTAAAGGAGATAAATTCCAGCAAAGGCAGTATGGATTAAGTCATTTTGGGGATTCATACGTCCCTCTTCCACCCCTCCCCCACAATTTACTATTAATATAATAATTTTGTTTACCTCCTTAATGCCTAGGTTAGTATCTTTTTGGAACATTTGACAGTTTATAGCACCTACAGTCCCAATTATATGCATATATTTAAAATTTAAATAGTATTTAATATTAATAACATTACCTGCCATATCCAGTTGGTGAACTTCACTATAAGCCAGTGCAAATAAATTTCTTAATACGACCCTCTATGCTAGGGGTGAATAATAATTTCATATAAAATATTATTCATTGCAATACTAAGTACAGTTGAAACTCTTTTTAAGTTAGGCACCCGTGGGACTTGAAATGTACTGGGCCCCGATGCCTATCATCTAGGCCAGTGCAGGATTTACAGGAGGGCTCAAGGGTTTATGGCCTAGAGTGGTAAAATAAGGAGGGCAGCAAAATGTTTTTAAAAAACCTATTGATATTGAAAAAAGAGTAACGAAAGGTTCCAAGTTTTTTTTCAATATCAATAGTTATAGTTATATATTATAGATTAAAACGTGCCAAACCACAGAATTTCTAGCTAATGATTTTTAACCGTACCAAATTTAATAATCTCAAAGTTTTCGAAAATTGAACATTTCTATAGGTACACATTATTATGTTAATATTTCTTCTTTTTTTATAATTATCTATAATTTCTAGCCAAAGGTGAGTTATTTTCCTTAACAGTTATATTTTTAATACTTTTTGAATAAATATACTATCCTCACATTTTAAAATATTGTTTGAAAATATATATATATATATATATATATTTATTATCCTAAGTTTAAACTTACCTCATAAAAGTAGAAAGAGTTGATAGCAGAGTCAGTGGATGCAACAGTCAGAAGGTATACACTGAGGTTACTAGTGCCACCGTCAGATGTCATCAGTGTCTCAGGCGTTGGCGTTACGTCATCCTCTGCGCGAATCTCGTTGCGCACCGGTAGTTCATTGCTCAGTAACAGTGGTGAATAAGTTGGAGACGGTAGTACGTCCAGAGGGGCGAAATCTTCCATGGTTATCGTTTATGCCTAATTGTTTCTACACCATTAATTCACTAAATCCAAATTCACTACCTCACATGTTCGGGTATTTTTAAGATAGCAGTTGAACATAGTAATACTTTTAAGAATAATATTTAAAATAATCTTAGTTACGTTGTATATGGTATTGATGTATCAACGTGGTAACATGTCTTATTGATTTGTATATTTTCCCTGTGAGAGTATCTTTTTTAATTAAAACCAGTAGACAAATATTAATATAGACTTCACTTTTGAGAGTTGTGTTCGTTCATATTTGACTGTGAAATGAAAGATAAAAAATAAATTATTTTTAGCACCTTATATTACTACCCATTCTGGCTATACGCTAATGGTTCTAGAGATTATTAAGGTTACATTTATAGTAAGTGTACCAGCATTTGTGTGAAGGGAGAGTGAAAAATTTGGTAAAAAAACACCCTTAGTACATCCTACAAATATTAAAACCTCAATCTGCCCGTTATCGGCCGTCTGGTTCACGGCGAGAGTAGCACGTTAGACCACGCGGCCACCAAAGCCGGTAAAAATATTTGAACATGCATTTACTACGTAATGAGACTACTACAAAAACTGGACTATAAGAGTTTCATACAAAATAGTTTGTTTTTAAAACATTTGAAATTAAATGGTTATGTGTAAATTAATAACAGAAACTATATATTTTTACAATAAATTGATACTATAGTGTATATTAATTTATTATAAACTTTTATCTCATCATAATATAAATACTATTGTTTACTTAAGTAAAGACTGGAACTTAATGGATGGTGGCTTGCAGTATTTAGCGAGTAGGAAAAGATGACCGATTTTAATAACCAACGGTTCCAAGGCCATATCTAGGCAAAATAAAATGAGGGTTAGTACAGACTATCCCCCTGGAGTGCCTGGAGTTGAAGACATTTTATGTATATAGAATTACTCGAAATGTTATTTGGAGCGGAGCGCCATGTTCCGTCTTATGACAAGCTTTTTTATTTTGGTTTTATCCATATATTTGTATCCATAATAGTTGATTTGAATAAATTTATCATTAATTCGTTTCTTACTAAAATTAAAAATGTTTTTCAATACATAAAATATGTTAAAATGCTTAAAAATAAATTTAATTGCGAAACTAGAACTTTTCACAAATTGTCATATTTTTAAATTATATGGACATAGTTTTCAAACTTACGGCTTAGTAAATTCCATAGAAATTATAAAATTATAAGGTATGTTTAGTTACCTACAAGTGTGGTCACAGGTGACAATAACTCTTCCCTCGTATTAAAAGCCTTAAGGAGGAGTAGAAGGGAACACGAATAATGGTTAGTGTGTTTGCAGTTTTTATAGCAAAACAATTTTTTTTCCCAAAATAAAAAAAAATATTTGGCCAGTATAAATATAGAGTATAATTTTCTTGACATGGTGATATCAACAGCTGTTGAATATCTGTATTAATCATATCAACAATAGATAACAAAATTTTTAAAGGAAGAAAAAAAGTTGTCATTAAATTCCATGACACCCTTGACAGATATTCATTAGCCGTTAATATCGCCATGGGAAGAAAATTAAATTCGAGAAATATTTTATTTATTTTGACCTAAAAAAAAACTTCAAAAACACTACCCTCTTCTCACGTCCTCTTCCACCACGCCTTAAATAAACACAATAATGTATTTAGACATAATAATGGGGGCTACCAGTTAAAAATAGTTTATGAACCTTTATTTTGATATTGTTTAAACTTCATTTAATATTATTTATTTATTTAAGCTTACAACAAAGTGTTGCCGGCCTCCACTCCCCTGACTAAGGTTATGGATTTTACCAATATGACGACTGCTTTCAAATATATTTTTACAGTTTAATTAAGTGTTAATTAAATTGTTATTTTTTCTCTAATTTTATCAAATAAAAATATATTAAGTAAAGCTCATACCACGTTGATCGTTCCTCTTTCATTCCCCCTAATTTTTTAATTACTAGATTTTAACACTTTACCTTATTAATATTACAATATGTTATAGACTATTTAATTGTAATTTTTTTGTAAATAACCATATTTTACTAATTTTGCTTCCTTTAAATTTGACGGACAAAATCATTCATTAAATACAGCATACACAAAAAATTATTTCCCACTAGACACAATTTTGACCCCTTATATGAATCTTCTACATAAGTTGACCGCCAGTGTTCTAGAGTTCAAATTGAGAGCGTGGTACCGGGTGGGCCTAGGTTGTTTCCATCACACTTCTCATTGGCCCGTTGATTTGCCAAAGCTAGGGATAACGAGCTTTTGAAACTGCCCCTCAAATCCCACAAGGTACCAGCTGGTGAGGGTTTCATTTCGTCCAGCGTTTGGTGTTTTCATGACTTGTGTTTAAATGAGGAGGCCGGTTGCAACTACCATCCATCGTATCTAGCCAAAAAACGATAGTTTCTAAAACACTGTTGGATTACTATAATTTCCCATCTCTGTTGATATTTTTAAAACTTCATGGAAAATATAAAATAGTTACCACCCAAAAGAATACTTTGAATATATTAATTATATAGCTAATTTTAATACAATATTTTTCATTATAAAACTAATGTGGGAATTTATTCATACCATATTTCAAAACAAAAATTTTTTAATAATGATTGTAGTTTGAAAAATATTCATATAGGTTCCTGTAAAATATAAAAACAAATAAATAGTTGCTTGAAAATATCATTTAGAAACTATTTAGATCTGAGAGAATAAAAAAACAAGGTTTGTGTATGAATTAATTTAATTTGTAAATTAGTATTTAAAAATAATTTACTCTCTTAGTCATAATATAAAAATAAATGATCGATAAAAAAAAAGGTAATTTACTCGTTGGTGCTATGCAATGACGCGGTACATTCAAATGTATTTTTTTTTAACTTAGCTAGATCATTTGAAATATGTAGGCATTTTTGTTTTAAAATAATACTTGGTTCGATAGTAAAAAAATAGTTTTAATATTATGATATCCATTTATTTACTAACGATTAATTGTCTATAACCTTAAACTTTTACGGACTAGAACTTCTGTATTTTATTTTTATAAATCGTTCAATAATATAATTCCAATGATAAAAATTAAGTTTTGGTAAATTATGTATTTATAATTTATATTAACCTGAAAGGTACCAGTTAAAACTCAAATTAAATAAATATTACCGTGCTATTTCCACTTGTTTATATTTTTTTTGCACATATTAGATATTTAATGGAGTTCCTATTTTATACTGTAAGACGGAAAATCCTTCTTGTCACCATTGTTTTACTTATTTAAACTTCTAATTAAATAATTGTTTCTAATTTAGATTGTGATTCAGTATTCAGAATGTCTTCGTTGTATTCTGTAAATGTGTCTTCGATGATAAAACTTTCAAACTCGTTTGCGTTGGTGCCTGAAACAAAAAGAAAAGATTATATTAGAATGAAAAATTTGGAACAATATAATAATATACACATAAATACCAAATAATTGAACCATTCCTTCATTTGTAAGTATTTGTAGCTCTACAAGTAGAATTTTTTAAGGGTGCCTCTTTTAGAAAAAACAAACACATTTTTTCGCGATAAACATTGATAGAATTTTGCCATAGTTTTATTGTTATTTTATAGATTGTGATTAAGAAATTTCAAACATGTGAGCCGTATAAGCTGACTCATGAATAATTGAAAATACTCTTAGTAACTTCTGTAAATCTGGTGGTCAGAGCCGTATCTGAGAGTTACAAAAGCTGATAAGACTACCTTAAGGTGGTAGGCAGGAAAGCGAATTGATGCAGTGTTTTTTCAGTTTTTATAGCAAAATATTTTAGCGAAAATAAATAAAATATTTCCCTAGTGGAAAAATGTTTGATTTGATTCATAGGGATATCACAACAGTTCTTGATTATTTGTCTATTTGTCTTGATAATAGCGGCTTTATATGAGAAACTTTTTAAATAAAGATAAAAATCTGTTTTTAAATTCCAGGACACTCTCGATGGATATTTAAAAAAAAAACTGTTGATATCATCATGTGAATAAAAATAAACTATGTTTCTACTGAAAATTATTTTATTTATTTTGACCAAAAACATTTTGGTATAAAAACTGCAAAAATACTTATTTTATCTCTCGTTCCTACATTCCCACCTTAATGATGTCTTGTAAGTGCAAGGGAAGGAAGCCAATCTGAAATAATAGTTCGATTAGACCTTGATATAAAAATCAACTTCTCTCTTCGTTTATTCCTTCATTTTTTCCAAATCCAACTTAGCCTCACTCTCACCGCCTAAACTAAATATCCTGTCAGTAAAATTAAGCGTACTTAGAGTTTATGGCACCCACGGCAAATAAAAAAAATTGGAGCCCCTTGAAAACTGTTCTTTAAATTTGGGCTGAATTATTGTATTAGTACTTAAACCAGCTACTCGTTTTAATACTGTTTACAAAATATTAAAAATAAAATACGTTTTTTTGTTAAAAAAAGTGAAACTTTCATTATTGCTAATAGATTTGGAGCGAAGGTCACGTACCCCACCTACCTCAACCTAATTTGGCCACTGCCCGTCAGGTTGGTCTGCTTCCCTTTAATTACACTAAATTACATTACTTTTAAAGTGTTTCCACAGTGTTTTCATACATTTGTAAGCCATTAGGTGATAATTTGATTTATCAATAATAATAATAATATTTAGCACCGCATCTTACTAACCGTTCGGGTTATACGCTTTAAGTACTAATTAATCTGATGGATTAGAAATTGGGAAGGTTGAATTAGAGGACGTGAACCCACATTTGTGTGGAGGGAGAGTGGAAAACAATTTAGGAATCCCCCCCCAGTTTACCCGACCAGGATTCGAACCTCGATCTCCCCGTCCTCAGCAGTCGAGCTCAACACAACAAGCGCGTTAGCCAACTACGCCACCGAGGTGGGTAGTTTGATTTATTAAACTACTTTAAGATATTCATACGTCAAGTAATGGTAAATACCTATAAAATAAAACCAATAATACTATATTAAATATTATCATTGTTGACCACAAGATTTAATTTGTATTTTATAAAAGCTTCCCTCTATCATCGCACGAGGTGTGTCAATGTAAGCTGCTTTGATATTATTATTATTATTATTATTATTATTATTATTATTAGCACTGCCTCTTACTACCCGTTCGGGTTATACGCACTTACGCTAATTTGTAATGGTAGGGTGATTGTGAGATGAAAGGGAGGACCTATAGTTTAACGTGGAATCCTAACCACGGTGGAGGCCTGGCATTCTACACATTCACAAGATGTGATTAATACACGTCTTGTCAGAGGGGAAGGAAGGGATTGGAAATCAGATAAATCTGTGCCGGGACCAAGGATTGAACCCCGGCCGCCAACACAGAAGTCTGACACCTTACCACTATACCACCAGGTCACCTCTTGAATATCAAAGGTGAACGTATGTAAACATGGGAGAGTGATTGAACCAGCACATCAAGCTAAGTTCAACTAATGTAATGAGTGTTCTCCTCCATACGGACATTCCCGTAGCTACAATATTATTTGTATCCTGTGTGTTTATACTTTATATTAACTGAAACTAGCTTTAATTACTATTATTCATACTATATACTAGAAATGTACGAAACTCAAAAATATCTCGAAAATTCAAGAAAAAAATTTTCTTGATCTTATCTCGAAAGTTAAAAAATGAATCTCGAAAATTCAAGGAGTAAATAAAAAGCAAATAATAGCACTAATAAATTTAAAAAATTAGATTAGAGAATTTATTATTTCCAATAAAACCGTAATAACCCAAAATCGTCCTCACAAGAAAATTATTCATTAAGAAATGTTTGGACTAAAAATATTGTTTTTCAATATAAAACTTTGATAATATAAGTTGTTACCCTACAAAATTAAATTATAAATGGTGTTCAATGTAACTATCCCTATTTTATTAATTGCATTTAAAATGTGTGTGAGTTATATTTCAAGGGTTTGAATGAACTATTTATATATATAAGACAATCTAAAGCAAGCGGCACCTCAAATGTCAGAAAGGAACCCTAAAAACGATATATTTACTTTACTAGACATAATTAATTTTCTTTTAAATCTGAAAGGACATTTTCTCGCCTGGTTCTCGTGTCTCGATACATTTTTATATTCTCGTCTCGAGGTCGTCTCGGACTGAAAAATTGTTCTCCCACAGCTCTACTATATACTTGATAGTATAACAGCCCTACCGAGTAGAAGATGGTTGTAGTATTTGATAGCTCACGATCAAAATTGTGTAGCTAACGATTTCAACACTTTCATCACAGACTTTGCCTCAAACTATGAGAGAAGAACGACCCTTAACACGGGATGATATCTGGATAGCTCAGTGGCACGTTAAGCCTCGGGCTCGTTTCCCATGTTCTGGTGACATTTGTTAACTAATGTAAATTCATTTAAATGTGGTCTCTTCCATATGGACATGTCTTAATTACATTTATTTGTAGCCTGTTTGTTGAAATTCATTAATATAACTACCTACGAAATAGTTTATTAATTAACGTGATTATCAAATATTTATAGTTTCGAGATGATTCTACGAATCTATTATGTGAGAGCCCTGGGTGAACTTATTATTAATAATATTATTATTATTATCGTTATTTACATGATACTCAGCGGGGAAGGAGTCGTTTCGAAATATTTTAATTTAATTTATAATATTGCAGGGTTTTGTGTGTTGTTTCCCACCTTTATCACCTCTTGCTACCTGTCAGGGATATCTGCATATTTACACTAAAGGGTGAGGGATAGTTAGGTTAAATTTAGGAGGGATTTACTAAAATTTCCTGGTAGGAAGATTGGGAAACTGTTTAGGAAAAACCTCTTCCCCCTTTAGTAAACCTTGTTGGGTTTTGAATCCTGATCTGTTGGTCACCGGCAAACCAAACTAGACGAGACTGATATATTTTTTTTCTCGTACCCACTGGTGTGGAAAATTTATAGAAGATGAAATAGTACAGGGGAAAAGGAGGAAAGTCACATCGCACACATTTTCCAGGACCATACATTTTATACCTCAATCCCCGTAAGGACCCCAGCAAATGCCTTTTATTTTAATTAAATTAAATATCACAGAAACCTCTTTAAACAATAATATAAAGTAAATTAGAATTAATATTCTCGTCTCTAATAGAATTGGCAGTACTAGTTAGAGTTGAGTTAAAGTAGGAATTTTCCCCTTTTCCCCCTGTACCCTTCAATTATTACTTTGGAGTTAAACGTTCATTTAATTAACACAGAGTTGTATCCTGACAAANTCACCAGATCATAAGCCAAGGAAAAAAAATCCCTTTAATGAGATAAAAAAATCAAGATAAGACAAACTCATAAATCACATCCATACTTCACCATAACTTATTAATTATGTACTTTTCATTGAAGAAAAATCACATGTGTGTCGATGAATTATGTTATGTAAAAAGTTACATAAAGAGTATCAGGGCTCACTTTTTTTTACATGTAGCTCTGAGAACAAATCAGTCAACTCTTTCAAACTATGAGTGTCCTTTCAGGTAGTCATGTTGAGAGACAAGGCAACAGACGAAAGGGAGCGAAAACCTACCAACTTCATCTAAAACAGCATAACCAATTCAAAATGTTAAAGACTACTTTACTTTACTTAACGGGTACTTTACAGCCATGACTATTTCCAGCCTATGACCAGGGTCTGTTTTTTATTCAAGCTTTAAATTTTCCACTTCCGGCTTGCTAGGCCTGTTATAGCTTCATAAGATGAAGAAAGATTATAGCTCTAATCTCGTGTTGGACTAGACTGCCGAAGATGGGGGAGATTACTGTTCGATCCGGGTCAGGTGCACTGAGGGTGGCTTTCCCTAACGGTTTTCCACTCTTACTCCACACTAATGCGAGTGCATTACCTTTAAATTAAGTCTTCCTAATCCCTTAGTGTAATTAGTTCATAGGCATGTGAACTGAACAGGTATTAAGACGTGGTGCTAAAAATAATAATATTCTGAAACAGCTTCTAAAGATCCTTCCTGATGTATAGTTTTGTTTGTGATTCTGTTCTTACTAAGTTTTACTAATCATCCGGCATGTACGAATTTTATCATTATTATTATTATTATTATTTTTATTATTATTATTATTATTATTTTTATTATTATTATTATTATTATTATTATTATTATTATTACCGCATCTTACCACTCGTTCGGGTTATGCGCACTTACGCTAATGTGTAATGTGATTATGAGATGAAATGTAGGACTTACAGTTTAACGTGGAATCTGAACCACGGTGGAGGCCTGGCATTCACCACATTCACAAGTTGTGATTAATACACGTCTAGTCAGAGGTGAAGGAAGGGTTTGACAATCAAATAAATCTGTGTCGGGATCGGGGATTGAACCCCGGACCCCATAACAGATGTCTGACACCTTACCCCTAGACCACCAGGTCACCCTGTACGAATTTTAATTACGTTCTTTGCCATCAGACGGGGGGCGCTCGGTTGGCATGGCTCAATTTGCGAGCTGACGCCAAGGAGTAAAAATGGGTCAAAAATGATAAAAGTAGAATTTAGAGTAAGTGTAACCTTTTTTTTATAGAAGTATGTTGGTAAACCAACTTGAAAAACTCTCCCTCTCTGTACACGACCTAGATTCGATCCTCAGCCTTCTCGTCAACAGTCAAACTGGACTATATGAGCATGAGATTAAGCCCACCAATACGAGGGGTTTTTCTTAGCGCAGTGGCTTACTACCCGTTCAGGTTATACGCTTATGTACTAATTACGTTAGTGGTTTTAGGGATTGGGAAGGTTATATTAGGAGGTGTACTCACATTTGCATGAAGGGAGGGTGGTAGAACATTTTGAAAAAAAAAAGAACACCCTCAGTACACCCAATCGACATTTGAACCTCAATCTCCCCGTCATTGGCAGTCTACTCTACTCAGAGAGTAGCTCGTTAGACCACATGTCCCCGAAGCGGGTGGATACGAATTAATTGCAAACTTGATTATTGAAAAACCACACACACACACACACACACACCTTCATACCTTTAGCAACAGGTTCTTAAACGTGTGAATAAGACCTAGTGCTTCTATCTACTGTGTGACCTGGTGGTATAGGTTTAAGGTATCAGACTTTTGTGTTGGGGGTCCGGGGTTCAATCCTCTCCCGGAACAGATTTATCTGATTGCCAAACCCTTCCTTCCCCTCTGACAATACTTGTAATAATCACAACTTGTGAATGTGTGTAATGTCAGCTCTCCACCGTGGTTCGGATCCCACGTTAAAATTGTAGGTCCTCCATTTCATCTCGCAATCACCCTACCATTACACATTAGCATAAGTGCGTATAAACTGAACGGGTAGTAAGACGCGGTGCTAATAATAATAATTATATCTACTCGAGCTGAAATACAATAACTATAACGTCAAATTAAGCCAAACATTGTGCATCCTTCCAACCAAAATGCAATAAATGTGTCACTTCTTGGTCAACCTAGATGGGTTTGGGGTCAAGCGCCTACCTCAGGACTCGATGTTCAGGGGTTGAAACCCAGACGGATTTTTCTTGAGAGATAAAAATCCGCAGTAACGCTTCCTTCGGAGGGTAACTAAATTCGTCGGTCCCATGTCGACTAGCTTGTAAAAGAACCCCGGAAGATGTGTTAAAATACCTTTCCCGGCAAAATCGTTAGGTTTTTTCGCTCTTTCTGATAGACATTATCGCGTTATGATATAATCAGTCGGTTCAGAAAGTGCACGTTAAATACTTAAAATAAATAAAACCTCATTAAAATATACCAATAACAACTGTTGTAGAAATGTAAGCAGCTTCGAGGTTTATTAATAGAAAAGAATTTAATTACTATTATTGGATATTAAATGGCTGTAACAGTTTACAATATGGGGCATTGACATGAATCTACAATAAAAATAAGGAACCATTTAGTGTGATGATAAAGAATAGTAATTTAAAGAAGTTAAGAAACCTTAATTTTTTTCCGAACGCATTTCCAAACAAAGAACACTTAAACAAGTCAACAAAGTTTTCCTTCAAAATGTTTGTTCCGTTGTTAATGGCGTTTTGAAGAGCACATTGTAAACACGATAAACTAATTAATATCAGGAACTTTTCCTCGGACGGCTCTGGTAAAATGTCATTGTTAAGGTTTGTTTTTAATATTGATCGTAGCAATCAATTTAGAGATTTCAGACGCGTTGAGTTGACTTGACTTGATACATTCAAATTATGACAAGAAACATTTGTAAGTGGGGGAGATGTTTTTATTTTTAAATATTGACTGCCTTACCGTAATTTTTCTTTTAATTACCATTGATATTATTTATTACCTTCATCTTTTTTACTTAATATTGGTTTTATTATCTCCATTCTTTAACTTAATATTGACATTATTACCACCATATTTTTCATTTTCACGCCACAAAAAAAAGCAATATGCTGACCACGGATACATGAAAGATTTCAGGACTCAATCAACCTTCCTACGACCGGACAAAATCTACGAGAAAAGAGTATCAGAGCCATTTTGGATTCTAGAGTGAAACGGGGGACCGACTGCTCGGGGGATTTGGACTAGAGATTGATGGATGTGGTGATTTATAAAGACCAGAGGTCTTGTATAGCTTCTAGGCTCTATCATCGTCCTCTCATCATTGTTCGGAATATGTTGCAAGGTAGTTCCTCAAACTAGACAGCAGAATGAACATGTGAAGTGGAACTCATCCTGAGAAACCCATTCAGGGATGTATTTATAGTCTAGTCAAGTGAGTCAACCAATCTCCCAGGATATGGTAGGTGAGGAGGTTATGGAGGTATTAGGATCCTACTTCCCACCCGCTACTAGAAATTGCAATTACTATCAGACAAAACTAAGCTTAAAATACACATTTCAAAACATAAAATTAAAAATATTCCATTATTGAATGGTAAATTATTATAATACTAGTGGATTTTTGCAGCAAAGGCAGTAGCTTATTTCACGAAAATGTATTCTCAACTTTTTATTGGGAAAAGTTATATATTATAATTAGTCCTCCCTTAAATTTATAGTTACAATTTTACTCATTAAAGGCTAAAAACTATACATAGATGTTCATCTTTCGGTGTTTAATTTGAAACCAAACGTACATTTTATCCCTTCAATCACGATGAAATCATTAAAACGATCCTTCTCCTATTTCTCTATGTATTTGTTGCACCAAACCATTCGGCTAAGTCTAGTTGTTATTATTTTTAAGCACATGCAAATATTTTATTTATCTATATACAATCGTACACAAATCATGGTGAATTAAACAAATAATTATTGTACTAATGATCCACTGCTACGTAGAAGGAAAATATGGAAAATTCATTTGGAATATTGTGTTTTACTTTTAGGCCAATATTTTTGCCAACAATAAGGACCCATAACCTTTAATGTGGGTGTTCATTTGTCAAAATCTGTTAGGCCATTTTCTCGTAATTTCAATTACTGTAAATGTGCTTATAAAATTATATATATATATAAGATATTATCCATGAGGTATTATAATATATATGATCCATGAAATGCAAGAGATAATAATAATAATAATAATAATAATAACAATAATAATAATAATGTCGTTTTTGTGCTACACTACTCGTTGATCACCATGTGGGAAGATTATCCAGGGGACGCCCAGATATACTAATAATACATTCTTTCCGTGGAGGCTCTTTACATGTCCCCATGACCTGAGAGGATGATGGTAGCTAATATGATGGGGTAAAGCCAATCAAGATTTTATTCTAACTTTAGCCTCATCAACCAAACCCTGGTGATGATGGGAATTATCTCACTTTTGAGGAAAACCACCAGGCACCTGCTAGGAATCCAAACCGGAACTTCTAAGTTAGTATCCAGAGTCCCTGACCATTATACCTCTAGGCCGGTTAGTGAAAGAGGTATTTTGAGTCGTACAAGTGTCCCAGGAACTGTATCAACCACAGATAATCTATCTCCTCCCCTTGTGACACTTCAAACAATACGGTATCGACTTGTTCATTTAAGAACCGAAAGCCAACCTTTTTATTTATAACTGATCTTTTTTTTTCTTTTTTTTTCCACTACGGCTTACTAACTGTCCAGAATATCAAAATATTTACACTGATGGAGATAGGATGAGGAAGGTAGTATTTAGAATGAATCCACTGGCATTTACATGGTGTAAAGGAGGGGGTTAGGGAGAATGGAACCATATTCAAAAAAGTATTAATAAATCCTATTGGGATTTGATCAATAGTAAAGCCCTAAACTGTTTCCCAACTTCCCTCCAAGCAAATGTGGTTACATCACCTTAAATTTGTATCTTTTTAATCACTATCAACCAGTAATTAGTAGTAAATATGGTTGAAATAGCTAAGATTATGCTACTTATAAATATTCTCCTATAGTCTGTTCACTCTAGATTTTACTATCCCCTTCACGGAAGAACGGAATTTAACCTTCTGGCTGATCCACAAAATCCATTATAGCCTAGGCCTGTCAGTATTTCAGGGACTCACAACAAAACACCTGATTAAACTAATGTTAAAACCTGCCTGTATATAAAAACTACGTAAGTCTAGTTGAAAAAAATTACTCTGCAATCACTTATGTGGTTATAAATATCCTAGATAAAATATACACAACATCCATCCGAAACTTTAACAGGGATTTGAACCTCAAAACCTAGGTCTATCATACTACAATTTTCCCGGTTGATATCCTATAATGTGTTCCAACTCTCCTTTTAGACAAGCGCCATTTAACTATTTTACTCTATACGCGGACATTCGTGGCCAGCCAGCACACACACAGATCTAACTATTTATTAATATGTTTGAGTGCCAGGAAAACTTCACTGTTTCTTGGGTAACCTTCATATATTCAATCTTAAATCAATAGGACAAGGAAAGAGTGTTTAAAGCCATTTTTGAGGGTACTTTTTTTTTAGCACCGCGTTTTACTACCCGTTTTGGTAATACGCCTAAGTAATAATTAATATAATGGGTTAGGAATTGGAAAGATTGAAGTTAGAGGAAGGGAGCCCACATTTGCGTGGAGGGAGAGTGTAAAACCACTTAGGAAAAGCTACCCAAGCTCACCCGAGCGATATTAGAAACTCGATCCCCACATACTTGTCAGTCGAGCTAAGCAGTAAACTAGCGCGTTAGCTATCTATGCCACCGGGACTGGTTTGAGAGTTGTTTATAATATCAATGTGGTAAAAACATTATTGATTGAACTTGAATAGAAAACTCCGAGTTAATAATAGGTTATAGACCACTGTGATATATGCTCGAAACACTCACAAAATAAAATATTTAATATCTTATATTAAACAAAATTACAAATTAAAATTAATATTCTAGGAAATGCGGTAAATAATGTATATTAGACTGCTTCGGTGTTCATGCGGACAAAAAAATAATCTTATATGGTCCATTTACAGTGATAGATGAAACAGGGTTCTAGTCATGGCCGGGAATATTGAGACACAAAGCAAACTAGACGGTCTTGATGTTTAGATTTTGTAACACCAATGCAGATATATTCTTAGCGGTTTTTGCTTGTGTTTTGTACCGCGTTTATGCTATCCTCATATTTACACTAATGGGATAGTAATGAGAAAGCTAAAATTTAGAGGAAAGGTACCAGTATTTGCGTGGAAGGGGAGTAGTGAACCAATTAGAAAAAAACCTTAGTATACTCGACCAAAATTCGGACCCCAGCCACCCTGTCACTGGTAGGCCTAGGTCAGTCCATTATGAGAACAACGTCTAAGACTATTTAATTACGGATGTAGGCCACTTAATTTTTACAGATGTGTGTGATTGTCTGGATAGTCCCCAACTTTGAAATTGAATCCTAGATTCGTATTGGTCTTGAGCACAAGAGCTTTCCAAGAACACCTGGCATTTGCCTTAGCATTTCTGAACATCTCATTAGGGCGTGTTTCATATTGTGTTGTAAATTGTATGAGCTGCTTGACTGAGAAGACAAAATTGTTGTTGTGAAGCGTAGTAGTTAAGTGAATTCTCGCAGAGCGAAGGAAAGCGCTGTTAAGTGTTTGCCTATAAGTCAGTGGGAATAGGACAGACGGATGGGATAAAACACAGGTGGTACACAGTTAAGTTGGTAGCACGTGATGGAGTTCGAATTTGTGCTGAACTAGTGGATCGTTGCATTGGGGGCTGGAGAGGATCGCGCTAAAATTATTCATAACTTTTTATTTAGAAAGGTTCTGTATAATAAGGCCTCACTTGACTTTACAGTCAAAGGTTTGTTCGTCCAAGGCTATAATATTTAAAATATTCTGAGATTTTGTTGTTAAATTCTAATCAATACGAATATTTCCCCCTGCGCACCACAGTGAGATATTTAAATCAATCCCTTTCACAGATTTATATTTGTTACACCATACCACTTAAATAAGAATTAGGTTATTATATTTAATTAAAGATAAATATGCTATATACCGATTTACAATCATAGTGTACAATTTAGGGTCATGGGGAAATAATTAAAAAAATATTGTGCAGATGAACCACTACAATTATGGCAGAAATTTTGAAAATTCGCTAGGGAAATTTAATTTTTGTTGGAAGCTATTAATTTTTGCCGACGTTCTAGACTCCAAACCTTAAAAATGAGTGGTTGTTTGTAAAAAATCGGTTAAATCATTTTCAATAAATTTCAAATATCGGAAATAGATTATTAACTTATGTATAAGATATTATTCAAACGTTTTAAATGTTGCGTAGAAATATTAACTAAGTAAAAATGTGGCGGTTAACATAAACGCGTGTTTTGCTAAAATAATAGTACTATTATCATTATTAGCACCGCGTCTTACTACCCGTTCGGGTTATACGCACTTATGCTAATGTGTAATGGTAGGGTGATTGTGATATGAAATGGTCAGATAAATTTGTGCCGGGACCAAGGATTGAACCCCGGCCGCCAGCACAGAAGTCTGACACCTTACCCCTAGACCGCCAGGTCACCACAAAATAATAGTAACTATGTGGAAAGTTGGTTTAAATTTGACAAGATATCCGTACTGTTTAATCAAGCAATGACAAAAGATCGCCTTCTCTAAAACCATGAATCAGATACCTGTTACATAAAAAGTGGGAATACCTGTTACCACAATGGTTGAAAAGAGAATTACAACATTGCAAACATATACTTAGTCTATTTAATTAATAAAATAATGTAAAAATAAATTATTCGGTAAGCTACAAAGAAATATTATTGGAAGTATTTTATAACTGTTTAATTGATGGCTCAAATAAAACTTATCTATAAAATACCATAATTTAGTAACTTTCAATCAATGTTGCTAGTTGAATGTGGGCTTCTTGTAAAAATCAAGTTATATATAATTATATCTGTATTGGTTATAATATTATGCTGTGTTTATTTGACGATGTTGAATTATCTCTATTTTATGTTTAAAAAAAAGTCACATATCAACGGAAGTCGTACCCAGAACCTCCGACCTACCAAAACAGTGTGCTACCAATGAGCTAGCCAGGTTATTCCTGGGTCCCAGTGCTATATATCACACCCTATTTAAAGGTGGAGTTTATGATAGGCAGATTATGATAGATAATATAAGGTAGAAAATTGATACACTATGTCAAAGGTCCCTCATTGAATTCCTTGTTTGTAGGCCTATATCATTTTGAAATATATATTCTAGTAAAATGTAACTACTCCAAAACAAATATTTAATTCTATATAATGTCGAGCTTTTCTGTTTCAAAAAGCTTATTTTAGTACATTCCAAGCGTATACTTACTTTGATTTATTTTTATCATACCTATAATTCAGAAATATGGTACTCAATGTCAGTGGCGGCTCGTAGCTAAAATTAGTGGGGGTGCTGCTCCAGAAAATGTTTAGCCCTTGTTTTAAAATTGTGTAAAAGGAAAAAAAACATGTATATAAAGAAAGTTTATTCAGGAAATTGATAAGATCTTAACAAAAATACTTTTTTACTTACTTTAACTTAAATTGTTACAGTTCAACGTTGATATATTCATTTAAAAATGAAATCCATTCTTCTTGTTTTAATTTGCGCAAAATTTCAATAATTTTCTCCTTGATCTCTGGATGACAATTGAGGAAATTTTTCCACTTTGAAAGTACTGCAAGCGCATTTAGTCTTTCTGTTAAATAAAAGAACCGAAAGAAAATGAATCAAATAGAATAGCTGTAAGCAGAATAATAATATAATTCTACACTCTTCTACACTTTATCACATTCAAAAATATGGTACACGGTTTGTAAGCACAATACACGCTGAGTAAAAAAACACTTCCTTCCACCATCACAACAAAGCCGGCACTGCGAAAGCAACAGTTCTATCTCTACCTGGCAGTCCCACCTTCCTCCCTACGCCCTACTATGTGGGCATGTGCACAACAGTCAAACACCACGTCACTGGCACTGTGAAGCGCACAGTTCCATACAAAGATTTTTGTATAATTTTCATAAATTAGGGGATGGCTACTGAAGTACTGACATTAAGCTTAAGGAATATATATTGTACTAAAAAAAGAAGTAATTAAAGAAAAAAGGGCCTATTGTATTAAATATTATTGATAATATCAAGTGGAAATAGGGGGTGCTTCAGTTCCACAGTGCCTATACACGAGCCGCCACTTCTCAATGTGTAAACTTTAATTAAAATGTGTGATTATAAAAACTGATGATTAATCACATTCGGTTGAATAAAAATTTTAAATAACCATATTAATATTTTGAAGAAAATAGAGCCAACTTAAAAATAGCTATATAAAATACTCAACGTTGCATAAGTATATAAGGGTTGCGCATCGCTGATTTTTACATTTCACGCACACGTGATTTCTCACCTAAATTGTTCTGATGCTTAGAGAAAAATTATTATTAAAATTATTAACATTGCGTCTTACTAACCGTTCGGGTTACACACACTTACGCTAACGTGTGACGGTAGGGCGATTGTGAGATGAAATAGAGGACCTACAATTTAACATGGGATCCGAACCACGGTGGAGGTCTGGCATTCCATACATTCAAAAGTTGTGATTAATACACGTCTTGTCAGGGGTGAAGGAAGGTTTTAGCAATCAGAAAAATCTGTGCCGGGACCGGGGATTGAACCCCGTATTCCCAGCACAAAAGTCCAACACCCTAGACCACAAGGTTACCTGGTGAAAAATTAATTTAAATTGGAATTACAATATGCGAATCTCTTATTTTGTACTAAATACAATCATGAAAGAATATAAAAGGTTATGATGTAGATTTTATACTAAATTAAAAGTTAAAAATAGTTCGAACCATAGTCAATAGTTATGAGTATATTAAATATTGTTTACAGTAAAATAGTATGAATATAACGATATGATTTCCAGATTAATACATTTTTATCTAAATATGATTTTAAAATTAGAGGGTTATGATTAGATTATTTACAGTATGAAGGTCGTAGGGGATCTTTTAGAAAAACATATTCTTTTTGCGGCCAAAATTGATTATATTTTTCTAATTTATTAATGTTATTTTATAGTTATTGATATAAAAAGTGACAGCTACTTGACATGTTAATAAGCAAAAATATATCCAGCCCAATATTTTTATAGCTGTCAGATAAGTTTATTCTTATGTAAACTGGACTCTAGCTATATTTATTCATTAAAAACCTTTTTTTACTAGACTTTTACTAAACATAAATATTTACTTAACTTAATTTCACATTACAAATTTGCTTCGCAATAATTTATTTGCATTTTTCTTCTCTTCTTTATTTTAATTTTGAAATTGTTTATAATCGGTGATAATTTTCTCTCTCATAATGGAATTCATCCAAAATCTTAGTTCAGTTGGTAGCCCATCTACAGAATTCAATCATCGGTTGTGGTCCAAATTGTGTCGTGAAATTGGTTTGGTATCCTTTCACTAACTTGTAATAAATAATATTCCGGGGTATTATAGCTTCAATGTTTATTATAAATATAATTTGTTCGAATCTTTGCAGTAGAAGAGGCATTTTTTAAATGTATGACAAGATTACGGGGATTCACAATAATTGTTTACGTATTTCATCATAATTGAATGAATTTTTAAAACGTTTCAAACTATCATTAAACATACTACAGGATAAATTGACTTTGATTATTCTAATATTTTTTTTTATTATAAAATATTATGCCATGATAATGAACTATCGTTTGTAATGGTTATTAAAACTATTTCATCACATGAACAAAATGTGTGTGTTTGGGTGTTAACTCCAGAAGTCTCAAACTAAGAAACCTAAAACGTATAACACTATATTTTGGTAGCCTTACAGCGTGCCTTGGTGTTCACCTTCAAGTTCCTATTTATAAAAACTATTCTTCGAACCCAAATCACATGGTTTCTAGTAAAACTAAAATACAGACTAACCTTTTTTTTTCTACAAATGTACAACTCAAGACCTTCTTTTAGAGACCTTAAATACTAGTTAATGACATCGGTAACATAGCGTAAATTATATTTAGAGATTGTGAATGATAAGAAATTAATTTAATCTATGATAAAGGATAGTCCAAGGAGCTTTGTGAACAATTTTTATTTTTTATTTTAAACATCCCCGACGATAGGAACAAGACGTGCATTTATATACAACATGACAAACACGAAATTCCCTAAATAAGTCAAAGCACCCTGGCAAGTTTTAAGAAATTACCAGCTCTACTTTCATGTATTCATAAGACAAACGATGTCACTTTTAGAATGAATTTGTAATGCTTAAGTAGGAATATAGTGACCTTGTTTCAATGTGGGCTGTTGTAGGATTTGGGTAGGAAGAACAATTTCAGACCGTTATAAAAGTTACTAAAATATTTATAAAATATTCATGCGTTGGGGTGAAAAAGAAGGTAATTCGAGAAAACGCCAGTGCGTTTGAAGTTTTCATAGCAATTAGTTTTGACAAAATAAATCAAATATTGCTCCAGTACAAACATAAAGTTTAGTTTACTTCACATGGTGACAACGGTTGCTAAATATCTGCCATGAGTTTATCGGCATTAAATGAGAAACTTTAAATTAAGAAAAAAAGTCATAATCAAATTCTAGGACTCCTTTCTTTGACAGATATTCATGGACTGTTGGGAATATTAAGTATTATTATTATTATTAGCACCGCGTCTTACTACCCGTTCGGGTTATATGCACTTACGCTAATGTGAAATGGTAGGGTGATTGTGCGATTAAGTGGAAGACATACAGCTTAATGTGTGATACGAACCATAGTGGAGGCCTGGCATTCATCACATTCACAAGTTGTGATTAATACACGTCTTGTCAGAGGTGAAGGAAGGGTTTGTCAATCAGATCTGTGCTGGGACCGAGGATTGAGCCCCGGACCCCAGCACAAAGGTCCAACACCTTATCTCTAGACCACCAGGTCAGCCAATACTATGTATATTAACAAGATACCATTATTTGTAACGGTATTCATTTGCTTTTGTATCATATATAGCTAAAGTTGGATAAACTATTATTTTTGGAGTCCAACAGCGCTTTATGCGAGAGCTTTAGTAACTAAAAAGTTGGTGACCTGGTAGTCTAGGGGTAAGGTGTCAGACTTCTGTGCTGGTGGCCGGGGTTTAATATTCGGTCCCGGCACAGATTTATCTAATTTCCAAACCCTTCCTTCACCTCTGACAAGACGTGTATTAACCACAACTTGTGATTGTGTGGAATGCCAGGCCTTCCCCGTGGTTCGGATTCCACGTTAAACTGTTAGGTCCTCCATTTCATCTCACAATCACCCTACCATTACACATTAGCGTAAGTGCGTATAGCCCGAACGGGTATTAAGACGCGGTGTTAACAATAATAATAATAATAATAGTAACTAAAACGTAAGAGGTAACCAAGCCAACTGGTTCAGTTGATAAATATTTGTGTTATTCTTATAGACAGATTGTGGTTCCCATTAAATTTCTTTCCGTCACTACACTACAGTTAAGATATTGTCACATTGCAAAAATATGTAAATATATTTGTTTAGAAAGCTCCCCTGAACTGTGTGTTTGCCCGCGTTTGTACTCCGGGCTCTCTGTTCACGCGCGCCTGCTACCCGCATGCACGCACACACACACACACACACACACACACCTACATCTAAACACTATGTTAATTCAATTCTATGCGTGTGTGTGTGTTTGGGTGTGTATTCTGTCCGCGATGTGTTTTGAAGCCTCCAGCAACACTTGGTATGGTTAGGAAACTCGTTTTAACTATTCATGAGATGGTTGGTTTGTATGTTTTCTGCTAATTACCCCCTAACTGTGCTACTGGGGCCACTCTCCCTCCCCCAGAATTAGATTTATGTTATTATATCATGGTTCAAACTATCTTTGTCTTAGTTGTGCGTTTTATAGTAGATCACCAAATGGTTTCAATAATAGCTTCAACAGGAACAAGATACAGACAAATAACGACAGTAGTTTGACGTACTCAGAACTGATGTATCTCGAGTGAAGATGTTGGAAGGGTCTGATAAAGAAGACACTGAAGGTCATAGGAAATCTTTTCACCTTCTACTACCCTCTATCTTCTTTTTTATTCAGACTCGTTCTTGGGCCTTAGTCTATATTTACAGGGGCAGTTCATGGGTTGTTGCCAGGGCAAATCCACCTGCTGTGGTGAAAAATCGCTTTCTCCCACTGGATATCAGTTTCTCCCTCTGATGTAAATGCGCAAACATTCACACATTAGTGTATTGTGTGAGAGGTTGTTCAAATAGTAAGTGTGAAGGAGGGAACATTTTACTGGCAGACTTACGTCAAGCCACGCTTTTCCGGACAATAAACAACCCATGCGCCACTATTGTCCGATTAAAAAGCCAATTCTTTGTGTGTGTGTGTGTGTGTGTGTGTATGTTTGTTTTCACAACATCTTACAGGGAATTCACACGTTCATTGAAAAACAAGCACAGAACAGAGATGAGGTCACGTGACGAGCTATAAGCCAATCACAAGATTCCCGCCTCAATGGTGCGAGCTGTTCCGCTTGAATTAATTTCATCTCTACTTCGTCTACTCTGTCTGAGATGTTCTGTACAGTATAACCAATCGAATCTCAGAAACAACCATCTTGAATCAGTGCGCCCGCTTATTTGACAACGCATGCGCTCTACACCCAGAAGTGAGCAGACAGCTTCGTTTACCTTTGTAAGGAGATTTGAAATAACCTGTTAATGTAAAGCGTGTGTATCGATTTATTGGATTGTGCCCCAACACAACGTTATAATTTAAAAACATCCATCGGAATGATATTCTAAAATATATGTTTATCCAAAAATAAAAGTTGATAACCAGTTGTTTTAAATTAGCGTTGCAATGCATCATGGCTCAACATACAGCGTGTGAATTGTTGCGCCACTGAGGCAGAGTCTGCTTTCTATTTTCGGTGAAACCCAACTCAGTGACGTAGTTGGCTAACGCGCTAGTCGTGTTGAGCTCGACTGCTGAGGACGGGGAGATCGAGGTTCGAATCTCGGTCGGGTGAACCGGGGGGGATTTTTCCTAAATGGTTTTCCACTCTCCCTCCACGCAAATGCGGGTTCACCTCCTCTAATTCACCCTTCCCAATTCCTATTCGATTAGCGTAGTTAGTACTTAAAGCGTATAACCTGAACGGGTAGTAATACGCGGTGCTAAATATTATTATTATTATTATTATTATTATTATTGGTGAACGTTTGAGTAAAGGCCTTACTAACAAGTTGGCCTATCTCCATGTTTACAATATTGAATTAGGTATCAGGAATGTTGAGTTTTAGGGAAATGTACCCTAATTTGCGTGTAGGTAGAGTGATAAATCACCATAGGTATACCTGATAGGGCACGCCATCTAAGTGGTAGGCTAATTTATTTTGGATTTCCAGTTGTCAAGACGGCCAGTTCACAAAATTAATATAGGCTGGATGTACGAATTTTTAGTTTCCTAAATAGCTTCCCACTATTTCTCTACGCAAATGTGGGGACATTTCATCCAACCTATACATCTCTCACCGCTACTCCATTAGCATAGTTAGTTAATATTTAAATATACGTGTACTTTGTATAGCATGGATGGCTACTAAGATAAGGGGAAAAATAAAATTAATTGTCTTAGATTGCCAAACCCTTCCTTCACCTCTGACAAGACGTGTGTTAATCACATATTGTGCATGTGGATAATGTTAGATCTCCACCGTGGTTCGGATTCCACGTTAAACTGTAGGCCCTCCATTCCCTCTCACAATTTCCCTACACATTAGCGTAAGTGCGTATAACCCGAACGGGTAGTAAGACGCAGTGCTAATAATAATAATAATAATAATCTTAGAATCTTGAAATATGATATGTAGACCAATTTACTAAGCTATTGCAGCAAAAACAACGTGAAAATTTTAAAATAACAAGGTTTAATCAGAAATTAATATAATTTAAACTTAAAAAATAGGTTAATTTTGTCGAATATGTATGTCATGTATTGTTATAATGAAATTACCTAGTTACCCGAAATCCATAGATTTTCTTAGATAAATATGTCGAGTCAAGTTTTTTAAATTAAAATATTATTATTATTATTAGCACCGCGTCTTACTACCCGTTCGGGTTATACGCACTTACGCTAATGTGTAATGGTAGGGTGATTGTGAGATGAAATGGAGGACCTACAGTTTAACGTGGAATCCGAACCACGGTGGAGGCCTGGCATTCCCCACATTCACAAGATGTCTTGTCAGAGGTGAAGGAAGGGTTTGGTAATCAGATAAATCTGTGCCGCGACCGAGAATTGAACCTCGGCCGCCAGCACAGAAGTCTGACACCTTACCCCTAGACCGCCAGGTCACCGACATCCATGTAGTAGAATCCATTGGAAAGACCGATAAGAAGATGGCGGATGATATTAGAACGGACCTGAAAGAGATAAGGTGTAATGAGGTGGACTGGATATAACTCTCTCAAAATAGGGATATGTGGTGTATTTTTGTAAGTACGGCAATGAGCTTACGAGCTCCTAATGTTATAGAGTAAATACATAAGTATATCTAAACTCTAAAGGGTTAAATAATTATGTAAAATGATCCCCAAAACACTACAGATAATATATTATACATATAATATATATATATATTATACATATAATATATATATATATATATATATATATAGGTTTTATGTCAAAAATACCCGCCTCGGTGGCGTAGTTGGCTAACGCGCTTGTCATGTTGAGCTAGACTGCTGAGGACGGGGAGATCAAGGTTCGAATCTCGGTTGGGTGAACTGGGGGTGGTTTATCCTAAATGGTTTTCCACTCTCTCTCCACACAAATGCAAGTTCACTTCCTCTAATTCAATCTTCCCAATTCCTAATCCATTAGAGTAATTAGTACTTAAAAAGCGTATAAACCGAACGGGTCGTAAGACGCGGTGCTTAAAAAAAATGTAAAAAAGTTAGATAGCAATTAGGATTTTATATTCAAAGTAAACATAAAATCTTAATTACATTTACAAACTGTGTGTTTTATAAATGAGTTAACACGTGAGTGATTATTAGGACTTCGGACATTCACTAGGTAATTTTAAAAGTCGATATGTGGGTTTACGGATTTGTTTTACTGATGGCTTGAAAAAGTTCAGTCAACATTCACTAACCATAAACTAATTATTCAGATTAATGATCTGAATAATGATATCAGTATATCAACGTCTAAAAATGGATTGCATTTGACATCTAGAAAAAAAGAGGGTGAGGTTAAAGTATGTAGATGAATGACAACAATAAATTTTTTTCTATCATTAATGCACTGTACCTTAACCATCCTACAGGGAAAAATTTGACATATTGAGCCTGCTGATAAAAAAATTGATCTAGAAGCTTCAAAAATGTTATTCGTGTGAAAATATATTATATTTTACCCAAAAATATCCTTTCTCTCTACAATTAGATCAAACAGATCCTTGGTTTGTTTCCAAAGTGACATGGGAAAAAATAGGTTCTACAAAAATATTGTTTCCCCTGCAAGGGTTATTCGCAAATGACTGCACCAAAGGAAAATGAATGACTAAGGTAGAATTTAGACTAAGTATATTTTAATTTACATGGAGGGGAAGTGGAGGTCTCTTTAGTAAATATAAAAATTCATTACACCAGGTTGGTATTCAAACCCTGGCCCACCAATAGATGTCAAAACGAACAAGCCATTACTGACGTATTTGTGCACATACCCATCGGTGCAAGAAGTTTATAAGTTATGTCTAATGGTCTTAAGAATGAGGTTTACTTGCAAATAACTTTGAAATGACCTTCCAATTTAAAGGCAACTCGTAACTGAGTGTTAGGTAGAAAGGTGTCATCCCACCCCCACCCCACCCAACCCTAAGGTTGTGTACAGTACAACTGAGACGAGAGAGAGAGAATGATTTGGGTGGGGATGTGCAACATTAGAAATTAGCTACAGCTTATTAGTTTCTTGGAAATACCTGAAATCACTTTCCTTTTTCTTGAGGATAGTGATTATACCTACTTGTTAACTTCCCGTTAAAGAAAAGAGTAATATTTATTTTTGATATTTATTCGGTATCAATTTCTCCAAATGTAATCCATACTGAAAATAATAAGATGACTAATAACAATAGGTAGGTATAAAAAAAATAGAAACAATTTTGGGGTGGTTACGGAACTAGTAAAATATTATTCACTTAAGTATTGAATTTAATGTAACAAACATGAATAATACATTTTTATTTTATAGATTTTGCTATACATTTAAATTGTTTAGCCATAGCTAGCCCCAAACACACGTTTGCTTAGAAAGTACAAATAATTCTAAACACACTATTAAATTATTTTGTTTATAATTACTTAAAAAATATTGCTTTTTTGATTGATATTTCAAGTGATAAAAGTTTCACCTTGACATGTCTATTGTCCAGTTTGATACTTTATACCAAAAAATAAAATCTTGCTAAAATTGAATGAACAACCGTATTTGTGTGTGTTTTTTTTCTTCTAAAGTCGGACTCATGATTTTAACCTTTTTAAACCCAAAATATTCATTAAATCAAATGGTTATATTTTAATATTCATTGTACACTATTTCGCCTTAAAATACCAAAAATAGCCGTCAAAACTATAAATATAGCTACTATTGATGCGCCAGATTTAGTTGAGAAGAGATACACCTTTAATTTGATCAAAATAATTGGTCATATTGGACCAAAACCAGCCCGTTTGGTTGAGCCACTTTAAGTGTGGCATATGTATATAATTTATACTCGTATCAATAGGCATGTGAACTAAATATCAGGTTCTGGCTTTCAGGTTACATTGAGGCCGAGGTTCGAATTCCAGATAGGTGCAATGAGGGTGTGTTTCCTGACACCCTCCCCCCCCCCCACTTATCCACCACGCAAATGTGGGTACATTTAATTAAATTCCTTCTTTATCTCCAGCTACTCAATAAGCGTTATTAATTGCGTATAACCCAAGGATGAAACAAAGTTTTTTGTTAGTCACATTAAATATGTAAGAAAATGTTAAAGTTTTTGAGATTATTTATTCAGTTAATAAGAGCCACAAATAAAAATCAATCATTTTATGACTATAGCTTATAAGGCTAGCTATGATTATTCTGAATTTCCTTTGGATATGAAAATACGTTTTTTCGGACTTGGTATTTTGTTTCAAATAAACTATGGCTAAAATAGATCGCAAGAAATGGATTCAAACAAATAGTTGTTGTTTTTTTGTGTTGGGATTGGGACACAAGATTCTTAGATTTTTCTGGCCTAAAACACAATCGAATTTTGAATTTAGATTTCTTTAAATGATATAATTTGCAAACATATATTTGAAAATATCTTCGATATTATTAACAATACTCATTTTCAAGGTAGTAATAATTAAGTTAATTAATACTTAGAGATAATACTTAATTAAAACTGATTTTGCACTGTAAATTTGTGGAGTCACACCCCTCCCCTAAATACTTTGGATACACTTAGTTCTCTAGATTTATGCCAAACATACAAAATCGTAACATAGCAATCACTTAAAGTATTGAAATGAGTGTTTTCAGCTTCATTTATATATTTTTATAGTTTAATATTTTAGTAACGTAATTCGTGGCCCAATAAATATGTCTCCAAGTAATTATTTACTGTGCTATTAATAGCTAGTAAACACATATACCCTTTACCCCTAAGAAACAAATATAGGCCTACAACTTTATTTATCATGTAAAACACTCGCCAAATATACATTTTAAACAAAATAACTAAAACTATTTTCTTAAATTGAATTTTAAAAATTCAGTTGTCAGTAAACTACCCTCTTTTGAGGGCTTAAGTCAAAATTTAAAAAACGCCTCAAGGGATAACCATAGTATAATATCTAAATATTAAAGTTTGAAAATAATCTATCAAATTGTTTTCTCTTAAGCCCCAGGGATATACAGACAGGCAAGGAGTCAGACAAAAATACAAACCCCACCTTTTTGTTTTCGAGGGCACATAATACGCAAAGATTAAACATAATCTCGAGGTTGAAAATGTTCACGATCCCAAGCTAAAAATTGTTTTCTTTGGTGACAAATACATCTATCTATATTTCCAAATATTTTAGAAATATGTACCCTATTTTGACTGGTAGCTCAAAGAAGTGAAACAAACACCTCAAAATTAGTATCTAATTATTTCAGGGTTTTATTAAAGTTTGGGTCTGGCATAATCGTTTGGAATATTGATATCTTAAATTTAACATAATAAATATTTCACTGTCATTCATGAAGTATGAGATATCATCATAGTAAGAATAACCTTTGGGTAAATGGGTGAAATGTGGGTTTCGGATTGCCCCTTCAATTGTAAAGCTCCTTCTTAAAACATGAGTTTATATCACGGTCATGGTTAGGTTAAGATGTTGTAAGGTGTGTTCCCCAACCACTGGCTACGAAGGTAACTTATAAATATTGAATATACCTACAAGCTATTTGGAGCCATTTTTTATGGTAGTTGATGGCAGAAGTTTAAATAATGTAAGAACAAAGATGTGACAATTTAATAAATTATAAAAGTAAAACAATATTCAAATGATGGTTGAGGAATGACTATAATAATTGATTAAAAGTTAGTTAAGTGTCGATATAAAATAGTGAATTTAGAGAGTAAAATCAATTGAAAATTGAAATTAAAGAGTGCATAGAAATTTTATTAATATTATTGTAAAATGACACATTGATAAGTTTGAAAATAATACGCACATTAAAATAGATTCATGAAATGGTTTGCAGTTCAAATAAAAGTGATATAATACAATCAAAATTTAAAGCTATCAAAATTAAGTATATTATGGAGAACAGATAAATTAATAACACTTTAAAAATAAGAAAAATTAATTAGTGTATTTATGAAATCAGATTTTACAACCAATGTTTAAATGAATACTAAAATAAATTTACATGGGAAAACTTAGTTTTTAAATGAACTATAAAGAATATTTTAAAATCAGAAAATTAAAAAAATTATTCACATGAAGGTTTCGAGAATTGTTAATTATCTGTCAAGGATGTCCTGAAATTTAATGACAACTTTTCCTCTTCATTTAAAAAGTATCACATCTAATGCCGCTATGATCATGACATGCATTTAAAAATTGTTGATAACACCATGTAAATAAAATTCAATTATATGTAATGGAAAAATATTTTATTTATTTTGGTCAAAAAAGTTTTGCTATAAAAACCCATAAACACTTATCTCTACTTGATCTCCCTACACTGATACCTAAAGAGGCATTTTCGCCTTACATCGCTAACACAACAATCTTGAACACGGCTGAGGTAGTTCTTCTGTATTTCTTGAAGCATAATTCATAAGCTAGTCCACTTTAGTAAGATAATAAGTCAATACAACTTTTTTTTTCGGTGATCTTCTTCTTACTTATCATTCAGGCTTGTGTGGAGGGAGAGTGGAAAACTATTTTTGTAAAAATAAGTTCAATACACCAGGACAGAATTAATTTCACGAATAGGGGAAATAAGGTTGAAGCCTAACTCATGTTCCCACTGATGTGGGTCTCAAAACTTTTAGCTGGTCCGATTATGCATTACAGTATAAGTCAAATATAATTGCTAACAAAAACTAACGTCACGTATAACTACGTCAAGTCATGTGACGTGCATCTGTTACATTTGATGGATAGTATTAATACCTATAAAATAATATTTACTAATATAGTACAATAAACCTTCCTTTGCCTCTGACAGGACGTGTATTAATCACAACTTGTGAATGTGGGGAATGCCAGGCTTACACTGTGGTTCGGATTCCACGTTAAACTGTAGGTCCTACATCTCATCTCACAATCACCCTACCATCACACATTAGCGTTGGGGTGTATAACCCGAATGGGTAGTAAGATGCTGTGTTAATAATAATAATAATAATAATAATAATAATAATAATAATAATAACGTTGGTGACTTGAACAAAATGTTTTTAATTTAGAAAAGGGGCTTCATTTGAAATTCAGACTGTAAATATTCTGCCACAAACCTGAACGTAGTATTCCATAACGACATATATTCTTGCCAAAATCTGTCCTCCCGATGACATCGTACAATAAATTGACGACCATAGCGCATTGTTTCTCTTCAATGGCCCGTGGAGCTTGGGGGGTCTACAGGATAGCATCAGTTTTGTTGCGACAAACAATGACAAATTTACATTTAAATCTAAAGTCATGCAAATATTTCTATCTGCGATGTTTCCATCACACCGATTGGAGGGATCAACGTCCTTATTCAAGGACTAAGATTGGTCTCATATGACCAGTAACGTTGGTTACGCAGACAAACGCTTTCGTTTTCGTCTTGTCTGGTTTGCTACTGACGAGGAGATAGGAGCTCCCAGCTTGAACGGATATACCTGGGTGTTTTTACCCCTCACACGAATGCGGATATGTTTCCTCTAACTCATACATTATATCCTCCTTTCTATATCAATGGAATAACTATCTGGATAGCACGGGCTGGTAGTAAGACGTGGAGCACGGAAGTAGTGGTTGAAATGACAGTTATGGCTCACTTTCTGCCATAAGGTTAACATTGATCCACTTCCTTGAATGAAGTGGTATCACTTTCTCCCATAAGGTTAACATTGATCCACTGCCTTTAATGAGGTGTATCACTTTCTCCTATAAGGTTAACATTGATCCACTGCCTTTAATGAGGTGATCACTTTCTCCTATAAGGTTAACATTGATCCACTTCCTTGAATGGGGTGGATCACTTTCTCCCAGAAGGTTTACATTGATCCACTTCCTTTAATGAGGTGGATCACTTTCTCCAATAAGGTTAGCATTGATCCACCACCTTGAATGTGGTGGATCACTTTCTCCCATAAAGTTAACATTTATCCACCGCCTTGAATGGGGTGGATCACTTTCTGCCATAAGGTTAACATTGATCCACCGCCTTTAATTAGGTGGATCACTTTCTCCCATAAGGTTAACATTGATCCACCACCTTTAATTAGGTGGATCACTTTCTCTCATAAGGTTAACATTGATCCACCGCCTTTAATTAGGTGGATCACTTTCTGCCATAAGGTTAACATTGATCAACCTCCTTGAATGAGGTGGATCACTTTCTCTCATAAGGTTAACATTGATCCACCTCCTTGAATGAGGTGGATCACTTTCTGCCATAAGGTTAACATTGATCCACCTCCTTGAATGAGGTGGATCACTTTCTCCCATAAGGTTAACATTGATACACCGCCTTTAATTAGGTGGATCACTTTCTCCCATAAGGTTAACATTGATCCACCACCTTTAATTAGGTAAATCACTTTCTCTCATAAGGTTAACATTGATCCACCGCCTTTAATTAGGTGTATCACTTTCTCTCATAAGGTTAACATTGATCCACCTCATTGAATGAGGTAAATCACTTTCTCCCATAAGATTAACATTGATCCACCTCATTTAATGAGGTGTATCACTTTCTCCCATAATAATAACACTGATCCTCCACATTGGGAAGTTGGGTCACTTTCTCCCAAATTGTTTCTCTTAACTGGGAAGGTGTGTTACTTCCTCCCATAAGAATAGCATTGAACAGTGACGGCTTAGGAAACACTATTTTGGGTGTTTGACATTTCTTTCAAGTTTTATCTTGCACTCTCCTTACTCTTGTGGTGGGCTAATTTCTCACATACGAATAGTACTAATAAGTCTCAAAGTGAGTCGGTGGCGGATCGGGAAATATTATTTTGGGGGTGGACAATTCTCTCGAGTTTTATCATTGATCCTCCTCACTGCGGAGTTTGGTCATTTTCCCTCACAGTGTTTGTCTTCACAGAGAAGGTGAAATAAGAATAAGAACAGCGTTGATCAATGGCGGATCAGGGAAAAAAAATAGATAGACAGGCTACCAACTGAGTTAAGGTGTCGTATAGTTTAGGAAATCAAATAAACAAGCTCCATTCATCTTTGTCTACTGAGCCTAAAATATTATTTAAATCGTAATTAGGATTAACTTTCATTTAGTTATTGCCAGTTTAAGTAGTTATTATAGTCGAGTTACAGCTAATATGTTAGGTCCTAAATAAGATTTGTTTTTACTATTTTATAGATATTGATCATATATATCAAATATCACAACTTTGGATAACATGACTTGATGCATTAATACAGGAAATTTGACTCTAATGACTCAAAAAAGCTTCCCATGAAATTTTGATAAAACGTACGATTGTATCGTACCATTAAATTTTAATGAACAATCGTAGGTGACTTCCATTATTACTCAATTTTCTGTATATTGGCTTGCTTCCATAATTATTAAAATTTCAATTGAAAGCTATTGTTTTTGTTGACATGAAGAAATTAAAATATGATCTTTTATAAAGTCAAGATATATTTTTATTATTTGAAAATTTTAATCGACAATTCAATTTAAGATAAAAATAAATGTAAGCTACGTCTTCTTTTACTACAAACAATGTGTTTAAATGTGTATATCAACATAGCGAGTGCTAATCTTGGTCCATTTTGCAACAAACATGAATGAGATTCAAGTCATGCCTCATTAATTCTTAAATTAGATTCTCTTGTTTTCACTTGACAGCACATAAACAAAACTTTTTCAGTAGTCCGAGTAGATCATTAGCGATTTCAAACCACTATTCATGTTACTTTTTTTTCTCTTTTTTCTCTTTTTTTTAAGAAAATATGCCTCAAGGTTTGTGTTATTTTAAGTTCAAAGGACCGTTTTACTATGAGTGGGCTAGTTTAAATATTGATTGATACAGTCATACAATTTGTAATTTATTAGGGATGTGCGAATATTCAAAATGTTGGAGTCTAATTTGAGGGTCAAACCTCTTTTAATTCTACATAAACACCAACAATAACCTTCGCATCTTCGAAATATTTCCAATGGAAAAATAAAACTTAGATATATTATGAACAGATTTTAAATATATCACTAAATATTACATATTTTAACACACAGCAATTTTTAAAATAGATACTAAATACTATCTTAAAGCCTAATATTAATTCAATGGAATATAAAACGTAAGCATGAATAAAATCAGATACCTCAGTATAAAATAACACAGTGCGCTTTATGTATTTCTCCAAACATTTCTCTTTACATAAGGTCACTTAACGAATAATTTGAAACTTAAATATTATGTAACAACGACAACAAAAACCTTATCTTCCATTTCACTTCACATATGTTCAAGTTAAATTTTACTTCACTCCGCATTTGAAAAGTGACCTTTGCAAAACCTATTATTAATATTAAAATAGATAAAATGGAGACTATACATATTACCCCTATAGTTAAAAATTATATAAAATGGATAAAAAGAATTCAGCATAATATAAATACAAATAAAAGATTTTAAAAAATAATACAATCTTGAATCTTGATTTCCTCACTCTTAAATCCAGAATAATTCCTATACCAGATTAGAATGTAATCAAGTTTATACATTTACATTGACATTGTATAATTATTATACAATGTCGAGTATTTTACTGTACTAATGTGAGTTTTCTAAAAAAAATTAGCGCGTGACCAACCCCTCGGTCTAGTGCAACCTTTACCAAATGGAGTTCCACGAAACGCTGAAGCTCCGTGAGGTAAACTTGAAAGTTCCACGAAATAATAAAAACAATTGTAAACATTAAAAGTTAAAAATATTGTAGGTTTGTTTATATCTAGCAGACAAGACAATATTTGAGCCAGATCGCTTTCACTGCACAGCTTGTGTACTAAACTGCCTTTGTAATTGTAATCCAGAACCTGCAGAGAATCTGTTCTACTTAGGGCCGGTCTTATGACTCCTGGATAAATATTAATCTGGTAGATAAATATTTCTATATGGTGGATAATTTAAAAGTGTGTACGTACGTGCATGACTACCAGATAGCATTTATCTGCCAGATAAAATGTATGTATCCATCACATTTTTATCGTGGGGTTTAAGTACTTGATAACTTTTATCTGTAAGTTAAAATGCTCGTTGCCATAGTGTCGCGTTGTTTTTAATGAGACTTCGCCAATCAGAATCTGTTTTAGGTTAAAATCTGGGTTCACGTGTTTAGTAAGCACAGACCCGGGCTCTAACTATATAAAGTTAGAACATTTAATTCACTTTTATATAAACTGGCAAGCTATTTTTAGAGTTATATTTATATAAGAACAAATTTTCAAAATGTAAGTAAAATAAATGAAATTATGTAAACGTTGTACCAAACTATTGCCCACATTTTGGCAGATTTAGACATTATTACTTGCAAGACAACTTAGCTTCTGTACCCACGTGACTCCATCTGCTTCCTCGCACTCGTAATACCACCATTATTATAAAAAAAAATGTTGAGCATTCTCACCACTCGCTAATTTGTAGAGTAATCAGCAGGGCTAAACGCATGCGCACACCAATAAAAACAGTACCAACCTTGCGTTTTCTGCATAAAAATATATTTATCCTTCATATAGATATCCAGCAGATAAATTCAGTTCATAAGACGCGTAAAACATTAAAGTGGCTGATAACTTCTATCTGGTAGATAACTTTAACCTGCTAATAGCAATATTTATCCGGTTAGTCACAAGATCGGTTCTTGGTGGTTCATTTGTTCACACATTCATGAGGCGATTTTTGTAAAGAATATCCTGGGTTTTCACGGCGGGCAATCAGAGTACTGTTGCAATTTGCCTGCAAGTACTTGTCCCAAATTGGATTCTCGTTATACTCTGGAACCGAAACTAAGTATCTAAACTAACTTTATACGGCTCCAAATATGAGAATATAATTATGGTCAACAATTTTATTAAACAAGATACAAACAAAAGAATATACTACACACCCTGACGATTACAATTTGTATTGAAGTTTTTTTGTATTTCAAACTAATAATAATAAACAAAGAATCTGATAACTTAGTAATTATTGTTTAGTTAAGGGTAAAAGATATCTTTTTTTCCCCGACAAGCACGTATGCAGGAAGGCTACATTTATTTATGGGACATGAAAGAGGAAAAAACGTGTAGTTGCCTTCCCCTCCCCCTCCACTCCACCTCCCCTCCACCCCCTAGATAAATTTAACTTACACTTTAAAGGAATCTGACTTTGAACCAAGAAAACGTTTCGCCTGCGGCACTTTTTTTATTCCACGCTAAAAATTATTGAATGGGTTCCCTTACGTTATACAAAATATAAAAGGGTTCCGTGACTAAATGTTATGGATAAACACTAGCCTAGAGGTCAGCGTTCCTGGATACCTATCTAGAAGTTTGAATCGATTCCCGTCAGTACCATAGGTATTTTTCCTGAACGCGGAACAATACCTATGGTCGCTATGGTCTTGTTAGTTAGGTTAAAGCTAGGTTTAAGATTTACGCCAGCTCCACACCTTCATAATTACTAGTATCAAGTAATCTAACTGCAGGTACGCCGTGTAGACAACCTCCAAAGGTATAAACTGGGTAACGCTCTTTTCCCATAAGGCCATCCTCCGCCAGTCACGACGACGGTCGCACTCGGTCAACACCGGGGCTCTCGGACCCCTCAGCCGACGCTCAGACACCGTCAAGAGTCAGGAGGCCGGTCTAGTTGGACGCAGCCTCTGACCTCTTGACAGAGAGGTCATCCTCCACCAGAGAACCGACGGCGATCGAAGTGGCTGAAAGTCTCCATACAAGGAAACCACGGTCAAATATGGTTTATAAAAACGGTGTAGCTGTTTAGTAACTGTTTGGTATATGCGCATATATTAAGTACGCTAATTGAATAAGGATGACATCACTAGCAATCCTGTCTAACATAAGAGCGGCACTTTAGACGATGCGACCATCGATAGGTGTTATGTTATTTAAAATTATTTTTTAATGAAACTAAATTTGAAAATGTAGCTCCTTTACTCAAACGCGCCCTTAAACATATAGGCCTAGTAAAGTTTTTAATGGTAGGGACCCGCCTCGGTGGCGTAGTTGGCTAACGCGCGAGTCGTGTTGAGCTCGACCGCCGAGGACGGGGAGATCGAGGTTCGAATCTCGGTCGGGTGAACTGGGGTTGGTTTTTCCTAAATGGTTTTCCACCCTCCCTCCACGCAAATGGGGGTTCACTTCCTCTAATTCAACCTTCCCAATTCCTAATCCATTAGCGTAATTAGTACTTAAAGCGTATGATCCGAACGGGTAGTAAGATGCGGTGCTAAATATTATTATATTAATGGTAGGGGTGATTATTTCAGAAACTACAAACTAACACAATCATTCAGACGTATTACAGTGTTTAGTTAGTGAATTATTGTTGGACTGTAAATTGTCCATAATAGGTAACTCTCAAATGATTATCGTGCTAGCCGCCAGGGGCGACATTTGCGCCTCCACCTTCCAGGCGTAGACCTAATGCGAACCAGACGTTTGCACACAGAGGAGGTTATTTCAATAAACTATTGAGGCGAGGTTGACACTAAAGGGTTGAAAAGAAAGGATCGCCGATACAATACTAACACGGGAATTGCTACACAGTTTCAAAGTAATTACAAAAACAAAAGGCTCTCTCGATAGCTAGCACGATGGAGGGAAATTGTATGTTTTAGATTTAATTATTAATATGTGAGAGTTTACCTAGAAACTTATGTATATATATTGTTTCAAAGGGGACAAAAGGGTTGGGCTTGTAACGGGAAGCTGTGACCAATATATAATTACTAGGTCATACATGGTTTAATCATATTGAAGTACATTATGTTGCATTTATAAAACTAAATTAAATTTTGCGTGGGGGAGAACGCAAGTTATCAAACATAAGAGGGCGTGTATTCTGTAATCCCTCAGAGCCCTACTAAGGTGATATATTTTTCTAGAACCGCCCGTACGGGCTATACGCTTATGTACTAATTACACTAATGGTTTCAAGGCTTAGGAAGGTTAATATATAGGAAGTGTACCCACATCTGCGTAGAGGTAGAGTGGAATAGGCACAATTAGTACACTCGACAAAGATTCGAACCTCGATCTCTCCATTATCGGCAGTCTGGTCCAGGTCTTCTTAAACGTCTTCAACTCGCGACCCTTTTCGCCCAAGAAGTTTTTATGTGACCTCCGGTGTATATAAATGAAACATTTATTAATAATAAATCATAAAAAAATATGTTTTAAAACAATTCTTTGGTGTGCTTATTATTTTACAATTAATTAAATACAGCGGCAAATTTGCATACAAATGAGATAGTATTTAGGTATATAAAAATGTATGCATATCAAACACTTACTGATAATCAATCAAAGAAAAAATTTAAAAAATCTTTAGTATACATATTATTTTACCGTTTATTAAAGATCAAAGCAAATTTGCATATTAATGTGACGGATGTGCTTGCTTATTTTTACATAAATAATTAAATCTTGGCTGGATATTTGATATTGAAGGAGCATCTTCAAGATTTTCAGAGTTAATCGATCGATATTTTAAGTTTATAGCCGTCGGTGCTGAGAATGTCGCTTCGTATATAGATACGTAGTACAAAATGGCAGAAATATGTTTAGGACCATTTTAGAAATTGTTGTGAATTCCGTCCTAATCCCAAGCCAAAATTCATTTAATGATTTTTTAGTAAACTCAATATTTAAACCTGTTTCCCTTGATAGCGCAGCAAATTCTTTTTGAACTTTTAATGGTAGATGAATTACGGCTTTGATTTCAATTGAGTACGTTAGTTTTTTAGAATCAAAATTTAAAGGTAAGTATTAACGAAAGACTGTATCCAGGAACTTCGGATGATACATTATAACTCTTAAAATTAAATCTTTGGAAATTATAAATAGTTAATTAATTAATAATCAATAATTATAAAATGATTTGTTACTGTACGCAAGAATTTCTAAAGAACCATTTTCCACCCTATTCTTCCATATGTTAGTTTTTTAGTGAAACTTTCAATTTTATCTTTTAACATGAAATGTTACAATTGGCTGTGTGTTCAGAACCAAGGCTGAAGTGAAGTCGTGAGATGCAAAAACGGGTGAGCGTTGCCAGAAACACCTCGGATTCATTACGAGTTTGATTTTGAATTAATCTTTTGTAGTTGTGCGTTCAGAAGCCTTTTACTGTTGCTAAATTTTTCCTGACCACCACATTCAATTACACGAACTCAAATGGGGTTACGACCCACAGTTAAAGAGGCCTCATCTATTCTACTGTGAGAGTAGTGCCTTAGACCATGCGGCCACCGGAGTGGGTGGTTTCTCCTGAGCAATATAAATCCAGAACACAACCTCCTTAGGAGGGGAAGTAAAGCCGGCTGTTCCATGTCGATTGTGACATGTAAAAGAACTTTGGAAGATGTGTGAAAATACCTTTCCGGCATAATTTGTAGACACTTTCGCACTCGCTCATAGAAATTCAGCGTGGAAAGCAACGGGAAACCACCACACTTCCTTAACTCCCCTAGCACATGGGGTTTCTACCAGATGGTGCAGGCATCACTAACTAGACTAAGTGGTTTTTGACTTAAGAATAACATTTTAATATATTATAAGTTATTATTAATATATATTTATGTAATCTACGTAAAGCGACAATTACATATCATACGACTCGACGTATTGAAGAGTGTTTTGGCTATAACTGTACAAAAAATATTTTATCTAAATCGGACTGTACAGTAATTGCCTTCCTAGGCCGTTTCCTTCCCCCGTTCTTAGCGTCTTACTACCCATCCAAAATATAGGAGTGAAAGCCAGTAGCTTCTCCGATCTAAGTGCAACCAACCTCGGTGACCACCATGTATAAGGTATCACTCTCTCATACTGCCGGTGATGGACAGATCGGTGCTCGAATCTCGGGCAGATATACTGAAGGTATTTTTATATATGATTTACGACTCTCACTTCATGCAAATGTAAGTATAATTACTCTAAAATAAACCCTACAAATTTCTAACAAATTAGAATAGTTAGTACAAAGGCGTGGGTAGTAATACACAGTGCTAAATTATCCATGTGCAACTGATTCATCAACTTAGGGAAAAGGGGTTACGCGTCTGATCTCACCCTTCACTACAAATATCAACTATGCTCAAGGAGGCTTTAACTTGTTGAACTCTAACAACCGTTGAAGGTTTCTCAAAGTGGCTTCTGATTGAACATCACTAATTGATGCTTTGACCATCACAATATGCATTTAATAGACACGTGACAGAGAGTACTAGCTGGCAAGTTGAAGGACACTTATGCATTGGGGCTGGTATCGGTTGGAACCATACTTACAGCGACCATCACCGATTGGGCCCACGCGAACACTTAAGAGGGTCATCTTGATGATCGAAAGATGGCCGTATTGACGTTCTGCTCTAACGTAATATTTAATTCTACGATACGTAATTTCAAAATACGGCTCACGCCAAAATGGGGTCAAAAGATACCAATAGGGCTCTTTTTCCTTGATAAACCTAGGTTTATATTATTTTGTTAACAGAAATATTTATTAAAATTTAACACTTGCTTATTTTAAAAGACTTTTTAAACATATTTGTGGTACTAGGATTGAAGAAAAAAAATTCTAGATTAAGTTATTTAAGTACCGCGTCTTACTACCCGTTCGGGTTATACGATTATCTACTAATTACGCTAGTGATTTAAGAGATTATTAAGGTTATATTTAGAGGAAATGTACCCGAATTTGCGTAGAATGAAAGTGTAAAACCATTTTTTAACCTCCGTATAATCGACCAAGATTTGAATCTTGATCTCCCCGTCATCGGCAGTCTAGTTTAATCCACGAGTACTGCCTTAAACCATGTGGCCACAGTAGCTGGTCTCTAGATTTAATCTTCCTCTAACAAACACAGTATTTTTTATAGAATCACAGCAGATAATTTTAAGATATTTGAGAACTAACAGAGAGCTTTCCTTTTACCTTGAGATAAGAAATCTCGTGGTTTTCATTCAAACCCATTTTCTTAATTTCATGACAAAGAGTGGCTGTAGCTGAATAGTGAAAGGGAGTATAGGCTTAGACAAGATAAATAAGTATTTCCAGAAAACGACACATACCTTTGTATTTTAAGCCGTGCGGCCTGACAGCGATTGGTACTTACTTCCTTGTTGAACGAGGGAGCCGTGATGGACAGGAATGAAAGTTAAGGTCTGGTTGGGGTTTTTTCAGTATTTATAACATAAACAATTTTTTCTTGGGCAAATAAGATAAGGTCAGTTTAATTTTTTACACATAATAATCTTAAAAACTTCTTGAATATCTGCAATGAGCATCGCGGAATTTGGCAATTACATTTTTTCCTCATTTAAATTGTTTTAAGTTCAAATGGTAAATAATAACTAACTTTTGAAAATATTACGTGTGTAAAACTGTGTCAACATATATATTAAAGCACTATTTTTTAGTCAAAAAAGTTGTTTGTTAAAAAAAATATTGATTATAACTACGTTTTCTTCTATCCCACTTTAATTATGCTCTAACCGGTATTAGAACATAGTTTCATAGCGGTAGTTTCCAAGTGGGAGAAGCTTTGAATAACTAGTCTAGTGTATTTTTCAATAATTTAGAGTAAAAATTAATCCAATAACCTAGCTCAATCGGTAGCGTGTCTGTCTACTGAGCTAAGAATCCCGAGTTTGATTCCCGGCATGACCGAAAATGTATCGTTGATGAAATGTGGGTTCACCCTTTCACATTGATACATAAATGGCGGGGAACTGAGTGATGTGCCTGTCCTAGTCTTAGGTTAGAATATGAGGCACATGAAGCTAGGAAAGGCCTAGAAAGCAGGTAGTGGGAAATATATCACCTGAATAAAAACTGACCTAGGTCTCAGGTGGAAACATTCATGGATGAATGGAAAGTAAAAACTACATTAGATTGTTATTACTCAAGTATTTCTGGACTCATCATTTATAAATAGCGCCAACCTCTCAAAAACATTTTAAAAATGTAAAATCAATTTCACGAGTTCACAATCGTGTGACTTTCCAAATTTTTACTTTAAATTTTTAGGTTTAATCTATATAATTTGTCAACTATGTTAGTAAAGGAATTATAAGCCTCCCTCAACTCACTTCGGGTGTTAAATGGCATAAGGCGTCACTCTTGCAAGAGAATAGACTGCCGATGACGGAGATATTGGGGTTCGAATCTCACATTTGTCTCCCTCCAAAGTGCCATTTAACTCCTTCCCTCCATCCTTATTAACCTACTCATCCCTTAATACACTATCTGATGTCTAATATATATAATAGGCGTTAGGTGACACCTTTAATTTTCAACCCCTCTACCATAAGCCGCCACTGCGCAACATTCTTCTATTAAAAATTTACCCGGAAAACTTTAATCTCTAGTTTCAATCGCGCAACTGGAATATAGGCTGTTTGAGAAAGGTAGAATGACTAGGAAATATATCCTCGTTCCAAGTGGAAAGATAGTGGTGAACCAGTTATTATTGTTATTATTATTATTATTATTAGCACCGCGTCTTACTACCCGTTCAGGTTATACGCACTTACGCTAATGTGTAATGGTAGGGTGATTGTGAGATGAAATGGAGGACCTACAGTTTAACGTGGGATCCGAACCACGGTGGAGGCCTGGCATTCCCCACATTCACAAGATGTCTTGTCAGAGGTGAAGGAAGGGTTTGGTAATCAGATAAATCTGTGCCGTGACCGAGGATTGAACCCCGGCCGCCAGCACAGAAGTCTGACACCTTACCCCTAGACCACCAGGTCACCAACCTGTTAGTAAAAGGCCCCAAAAGAACACCCGGTTGGAACACTAACCTTAATATCCCGTTCATCGGAAATTTAGATCAGCCAATTTATGTTTAGTTTAATATTTCCTCAACGCGGATGCATATATATAGTTATTGACAGGGTTAAAATGAGTGTTTGGTTATGATTTTGGAGGATGGAGTTCAGTTCCAACTGGGTGTGCTAATTATATTTTCACATTGTTGTTTCCCAAATCATTTTCAAAAGAAATTAGTGTGTTATCTTTAATCCGTGCTCCACATATTACTACAACCAATATAATTACTGAAGGAATTGCAGTTCTTATGGAGAAAAGCTTTATCTTCGCTCTCTCTCAGTTAACTGTTGTCAAATCTTTTCACTCTCAGTTATGTCAGAAAGTGGTGTGCTGAGGTAAGAAGGAGCTACGGGCAACGTCGACTAACCACTATAGCGAAACTTGTTTTATTTTTAAGAGGAGGTTGACCATTCAGAAACAAGAAAATATTGGCGTTGTTTCCCAATAGTAATAATGCAGTTCCCTCTGCGATGATATACAGTACACCACTACGGGATTTCAGCACAAAATTTAGTTTTATCTTATTTTCTAATATTTTTTTAAAGATATTAATAATTTCATACCAACAATCATAAAATGTTGCCATACACCGACATTATATAGCTCAAGTGTCCCGTTTATGTCTCATTTACTATTTTGTTTCCTCCCTTTTCTTCCGTGATAATTGTTTCTTTGATGTTCAGGTTCGTTGAAAACATAAAAAAAAGAACAGCACAGAAAACATTGTTAAGTGAAACACAATGACTTTATTGAAATAACCAGTAAAGGGCTTACTCATTATTTTCAAAATATAACTAACTTGATCATTATATTCTCTAGAGAAATTTATCTTTTACCATTAAAACAATATTTTATTGGTATTAAATTTCATGTAAACAGCAGCCAAATCATTGGTCGCTTTTTTTTACAAAAATCTATTTGTTTTTTGTAATCTTAGCTATTGGTGATGTTTTTATTTAAGTAGCCATGAATATAGGCACAGGTAATATATTCGAGCTAATTAGTTTGTATCATTTTTAGCACCGAGTATTACTAACCATTCACTGTATACGCGTATCAACAAATTACGATACTATGTTAATTTTTATTAACTTATTTATTTATTTAGCATCGTGTCTTACTAACCACTTGGGTTATACACTTAAGTACTAATTACGTTAATGGGTTAGGAATTGTAAAAGTTGAATTTAGAGGAAGTTAACCCGCATTTGCATGGAAGGAGAGTGGAAAACCATTTAAGAAAAACAACCTCCAGTTCACCAAAATTATTATCAAACCTCTATTCCCACGTCCTCGGCAGTCTAACTCAACACGAAGCTAGCGCCACCTAGGTGGGTAATATGTTGGGGATGGGTAAGGTTGAATTTAAAGGAAGTGTACCTGCATTCGGAGAAGGGTGAGTGGAAAATCATTTAGGAAAAACCACCCTCAGTACACCCGAACAGGATTAATACCCGAGCCATCCATCATCGGTAATCTAATATATTGCGAGAGTGACGCCTCAAACTATTTGTCCACAGAAAAGGGTAAATAATTGAATAATTTTTGGTAAAAACTAATACATCCACACAGATGATCACGTAGTCTAAAAGGTTACGCTAGCAATAGGTTTGATTGCGAGTAACGGGGAGGTCAAGGTTCGAGTATCACCCGGGGATGTTTTCCCATCTGTGATTTATGACTGCATATTTCCTTTATTCTCTCTTTGCACTATTTCGGATGAACTTAATCTAAATTAACTTTGAATATCAACACACACGGTGTAGCTTGATGTAATCACGGAAATGTCCACAGCTCGATTAATTTTAATTAGTTGAGAAACTACACATAGACACGTGTTCGATTCCCGTATTCAGGAGTAATTTTTCAAATACTTTAAACTAAATTAAACTACCTTTACAATAGCTAACGTTATATTAAGTCATTAATAACCATTTTAATCAACTTACTAATTAAAATACCTGAATATAGCTGAAAGGCAATACTAAAATAAGTAATTTTACATAAAAGTAAGTTAATGCATGTTTTACATGGTCCACATTGTGAAATGGGGTGGAACTCAAGTTATGTTCAGTATTTTTTAAGTGTTTATGTAAAAAATTGTGTTTCCCAAAATAAATAAAACATTTCTTGAGTTTTGTTTTATTCTCCACATTACAGTAACCATAACATTTATTTTTTTCATATTTGCTATAAGCATAATGGCATCTAAACAAAAACCTTTTAAATAAATGTTCTGAAAATTGAAAAATGACACATGGACACGTGAATCCAACCCGGAACCTTTGGCTTAGTACGCCAATGCTCTAAACACCGAGCTATCGTTCCGTACCCAGGGCCATTCTTCACTCATATTTTAAGCCAACTACCGAATGGCCCTGGGCACGTACGATTCCTGGATAGCTCAGTGGTTAAAACTTTGTAGTACTAAGCCAAAGGTTCTGGAATCGATTCCCGTGTCCAGGTATCGTTTTTCAATTTTCAGAATATGATATCTAGATGGAGTAGATCCTCACTAAAAAGCATAAATAATATATTTGGTTATTTGATTCTAGATTTTTAAAAAAAGCCGAATTCCATGATGACTTTAACAAAATGTTGAGATTAATGTATATACTGAAGCAATATATATGTTTTATTTTAGATAAAAATTGTTCTCGTCATAAAAGCTAGAGAAATATAGACATTAAGTTACGTGTTTATTTAAATAAAAATTTTAAAGAATGTTTAAGAGACAATATTCCGCTTTTAATATTTCATGACATGGTTTGCTACATATAAATTCAATGGAGTCAGTCAGCCTGCAAACGACATACTTTGAACGAGTGGCCACCGTCCTTTGGCGAAGATAATGTCACCTTCTATGGGTAGTGCATGTTATGAGGTCAGCACAATGAACCCTATGGCCACTAAACCCAGTTTTCTAGACCGGTGCCACTAAATTTTGTTCATTCAAGTAGCTCCTCATTTGTCCTCATAAGGCTGAGTTTGACCCACTTTCAGACCCACTGCTACACAGAAAATCTAGAAGCACCGGTAATTGAACCTGGTACCTATGAATCTCTAGCTAGGACCTCTAACGCATTAAATCACAGAGGTGGTATTTGTTACCAATATAATAAAATTAAAATAATGAAAAACTGCTATACATAATAATTGTTTTAAATAGTGTTAACTAAAAGTAAAATATTCTGTAAATATAAAAATGACACCTGGACACGTGAATATAAACCGGTACTTTGGGTTAGTAGGCCGATTTTTTAACCACTGAGCTATCCAGTAGTCGCCCTGTGCTCAGGGTCACTCTTCACTCATATTTTAAGGCAGAGTTTGTAATGGACGTGTGTGATCACTTAAGATCTCGAGCTATTACATAAAGCAACCACCTTCGACTCGGGAGGGCTCAATGCTGCCAATAGTGCAATGACAAATGGACGAGAGTGAATATCACGTTGAATAACGTTGGATAAAAACATATTTTAATCTCATCAAAAACCTGAATGGTATATTTAAACGCCACTTTATAAATAGTATAATATTAAACTGTTGTTACATAAATACACTAATGTGAAATGGCTTGTAAAAGTGAAAAATACATATTTGTATAATATAACGCCAATTAAATGATATTGAAATGTATATAGGCCATAAGCCCAATCTTTTATATAGTAAAATAATATAGAGATTAAATATTTTATTAGTGAACTTGATTTTCAGTATTTTATTTAATTTAATCTGTTCCTTCTGAGTTTTGTAGATTTTTCTTTTTTCTTATATAACAGTATTTTAAACACTTCCGTGTAGTCATGTATCCTTTGTTTCATTATAAATAATAAAACTAGGTCAAGAAATATTGTTGGTGCTAAAGAGTGTGTAAACACTCCGAATAAAGACCACAATAATAAAGATCCGAGACCAGGACACAATTTCTCCAATAACCAGAATCGTCTTCGCGCAACCTCTCTTTACACTTCACTACAGACTCTTAATAATTCTACTCACATTCAGGACAAAACATTTGACCTCTTTTTTTGAAAAAAAGTAAATATAGGCTATTTGATATCAGTGTATCAGAAAACTCTATTCCTTTTTTTATTTTCTTACATCTTTGTCTGTTCCATTTCTTCACCTACATCCCCCCTCCCTCCTCCCCCCATCCTTCCACCCAATCACTCACCAAAACCTTTCTCGTCTATTTCCAAAAGCTTATTTTTGTGTTTCAACGACGACAAAAATTATATAAATAATTTTATAGTTTATTTTATTTTTATTTGTTTTTCAAAGATTTAGACAAGTTGCTGGCCTTATATTTTAGGTGTTTTTAAGTGAACTGATTCATACTACCCGTCTTGACTATTCAAACATTTACTCTAAAAAAATAAAAATAAGGGAGCTAGAGCTTAGAGAAAATGTACTCAAATTTGATTGAAGGGAGAGTGCAAAACCACTTAAGTAGATAATGTATCGGTAATCCGAACCAGAATTCAAATATAGAACGTTCAACCACCGGCAAACCAAACAAGTCAAGACTAACGCCTTAATCCACGTGTTCACTGAAACGGGAGACACCTATAACTTTTACTAGAAGAGAAAAAGGATTGAAAATATAAAACCGATAAGACCAATAAGAAACAATTTCCTTTATTATTAGCTAAACAAAAATTGCGTAACTTACAAATACGTTTTGTTTCATTTCGTTGAGTGAAAGAACTGATATGATCGAACTTTTTTTTTTTTAATATACGTTTCAAAGTGAATAGAATCTATTCAATCCAAACGTTTTATATACATTTTATGACAACATTTTTATAGACCCCAAATCGAGACAACATCGACTAAAATGGTTCTATTCAAAAACACTTTACTAAAATGATAAAAACAGACTAGTAATATATAGGCATATATGTATATATAGTAAAGGATTTAATAACATTAGACATAGTAGTATTTAAACTAAATTATATTTGCTACTTAGATAATACAGTAGGCCTACGTTATAAAAGTCTCTACACAGTGGAATATTTTTTATTCTGTACAGTGGGAAATTCTTGTATTATAATCTGTAATATGTTACAAAAATTATCAAAAATAAAAGCTTATTTATTGGGATTTTCTTTCGATAAATGTCTATGTATTCAGCCAAACATCGTAGTTTATAATAAGTATTTGTTCTTTTAAATAATAGGTTCTAGACTTATTTTGTTCCATGTTTATACTAAACACAAATTAATTACAATACAGATTTATTGGAATGTGAATCAACCCACAAGAGCTTTAACAGTTATTTCGTATTTTGTGCTCACCTAGATAAAAATCTACTTTACTGGATAAGTTTTATCGTGAAACAATTTTAAGATTGTTACGTAAATAAGTAAATAGAAAATAGACCTAATAATAACCATCTAACGTACTTGGAACTCGTATCAATGGGCACGTGGACTAAATGGAAGGATCGAATAATTAGGTTTTATGGTGTGTAGAATATTTATTTGGTTGTTAATCGATTCCTCACACACAATTTGCTCACAAGATGTAAAATGATCTGTCCTATGTGTACATTTTTCTGACTACTTTAAAGGGTACGAAGTTACTCAAAAAGTTGACAGTTAATAATTTTTTATTTTTGTATACATGTAGTTATTTATTAGCTGTGCGGGAATGTTGCCGAAATTTTTGGTTGCGTGATTTAATTAAGTAACAATGTACTAATTAAGATGCCTTATTACACACCATACATGATTGAACATTGCGTCCCTTTGCCTGACGGAAGATAATTAATATTTAGAATGGCTTCCTTGAATTGAGGCCACTGTTAAAGTTATGGCCAGCTATTTTTTTAATCTAACAAAATTAGTAAATTAAAATCGAATAATTTAATAATAATCTCTCGTTTCTTGGAATGTTTGAAAAAAAAAACTCCATGGTTTTATCCAGCAAGTGAGTTATACTGACCAAGCGGCCACCGCCATCACCAATGATAGTACCATCATTAGTGGACATAGTGTCGTATGGTCAGTACAATGAACTCTCCGGCCATCAATTTCAGTTTTATAAACCAGAACTGACACTTATTTATTCAAGTAGCTCATGATTTGTCCTCACAAGGCTGAGTTTTACTCCTTTCCAGACCCACTACTTCACAGAAAATTCTGGAAGCTCTGGGGATCGAACAAGGATGTTAAAATTTGTCAAACCCACTTCGGTGGCCGCATGGTCTAATGTGATACTTTAGTGATAGAATAATCTGCCGAAGACGGGGAGATTGGGGTCCGACTCCAGTTGTGTGCACTGAGGGTTATATTTCCTTAATGGTGTTCCACTCTTCATCCACGCAAATGTGAGTGCACTCCCTCTCAATTAAACCTTCCTAATACCTAAGCCATTAGTGTAATTAATACATAGGCGTATTACCCGAACGAGTATTAAAACGCGGTGCTAAAATATTGACAAAATTCCATGCAATTCTTGCTGATGAACATTTGGAGCGCATTTTAGAAAATACAAACGTATATTTTGGTATTAACATTGATAATAATTTTATTATAATTATATAGGTATCGATTATATATATAAATTGGCAGCGGCATATCACATGAATTGAATATCACATAACTTGAAGTATGAATACGTGAAAATAGATCTAGTAACTTTTTCTGGAAAATATGTCCGTTCGTAAGAAAACTGTGGTTAAAGTTAATCACAAGATTGTCAACAGATGGGCCTTTCAGTTTTAACCTAAGCTGCCCATCATTGGTTATGTCTTAATAGCTAAATATCATTTCAACTAGTTTTAACCAATTTAAACAGGTGGTCACGTGGACAAAGGCATCAGTCACATATTGTCTGGTTTTCTGGTGATGAAGAGGAGTTGAATTTGAACACCAATTGGAAATGGGGAGATGGTCTCTCCACCACTCCCAAATACTTTCTCATTCGCCTTAAACAAAAGTGCGGGTATATTTCCTTTAAACTTAATTTTCTCCATACTTATCTTGTAAATTATCGGATAGCTTGGCCCAGTTAGTAAAACGCAGATCATCTGAAAATAATTTTCTAGAAGCTGTTTTACTAGACGTAATTATAAGTCGGGTTATAAACTGTCTAATTAACTTTAAATTAGTGATATATTAAACACATTTTCATGGAATAGGCTATAGCAAGATAAACAACAACAAAATTACTGTAGAAACATCTCATAAGTTGTACGTTACGCCCTATATTTTAAACTGCACATTACAATAATTGGTCCAATTTCAGCACATTCAGTAAAATGGCCTATTCTTTTGACCATTTCATGAACTGTTAATTATTGTCCTATCTAATAAAAGCTAAACCAAAATTTGTTTTAAAATATAATATTTTAGGAATATATAAACTAATTCAACCTAACTAAACCTAGCCTTCCATACTAAAATATTAAAGGCTTGGACCAAACTTGTTCTTCACTTATCTTTTTCGTGGACTGGAAAAAAACTCGTCCAGTTCATGAATTGGATAGTGCTTTGAGCTATCCAGTTCATGAACTAAACAGTCCATGAATTAGGCAGCACAATGCATGGAGCCTCAGTCCACAACAAAAAGCACCACGGATTCCCAAAACCTTGGACACACACAAGACAATACAGGTAACCAGCCTCATACAATAATAAACTTTGAGCCGGTATCATCGTTAAAACGGAAACACCGGACCAAACCAGGAGTTGACGTGCCGGTCACCAAAGCAATTAAGGTAACTAACAAATTCGCTCCACTAGACAGTGGGAAAGATAACACAGCCCTAGAGGCCCCCACTATGGAGTCATCAGACGCCACCCACAATGAAGAGTTTCAAGCACAGAATAAGGTAAAAAGTCCACCTATAATAATTCCAAACTCGGCGGAGTACAACAACGTAATCAAACTCTTAAAAACCAACCTGAAGGACGAGTACAAACTCCATTGCACGCCACAGGGTATTAAAGTTATTTCAAGTTCTCTAAAGGA